>JAUMHH010170737.1:0-16223 GCA_032359455.1 Chlamys rubida | reverse complement strand
AAAATGGTCTTCCAGGTGTAACAACTGAACATGCAAAGTTCAGGAGGCCTATCAAACTCTGAAGTTCACGTAAACGACATTTATCCCTACCTAAAAAACTGTTAATCAGATTGCGGCATTTTTCCAACTTATCAAGAGGGAGTCTAGCCTCTAATTTTATGGAATCAAGTGTGATTCCCAGGAATTCCATCTCTTGTGCTGGAGCATACGTTTTATCCTTTGCAATGGGAATCCCTATATGCTGACACACCCTAAGAAAGTTAGCTAAAGCCATCTTAGCTGCAGACTCACTTGATTCGATAAACAGGAAATCATCCAACACATGGACAACATGAGAGCATCCTAATTTATTGAGTGTTATCCATTCAACAGCTGAACTAAATGTCTCAAAAATTTTACAAGATGATGAACAGCCCATCGGTAGGCAGGTATCAAAATAAAAGCACCCATCCCATTTTATACCTAAAAGTTCGTGGTCGTCAGGGTGAATTGGAATGATACGAAACGCTGACTCTATGTCAGACTTAGCCAAAAAAGTTCCCCTTCCACAGATTTTTATTTTCCTAATTGCATCATCAATAGATGCATACTGAACCATAGAACATTCCTTAGGAATACCTGCGTTAACGGAACTCGCACTTTTATGAGGAAAGGAAAGATGATGTATAAGCCGAAACTGATTTGGTGCCTTCTTGGGTACCAAGCCTAAAGGAGAAATCTTAATATTTGCAAACGGTTTATGATCAAAAGGACCTTTTATACGACCCATACCAATTTCTTTGTCTAATTTCCTTTGTACATTAGCGGGATCACTCAGCGCCGACTTCAGATTTACACAATTTTGAAAACCCCTAGCACCATCAAATTGTAGTTTAAAACCTTGCTGAAACCCCTGGACCAAATAGTCAACATCGTGCTGATGATAACCTTGTAAAAACGCTTTTAACACGTTAGCTTTGACTGGGGTGATAGGGGAGATTGACATTGTATTGTGCTTATTGTTTTTTATTTGCGTAAGGCTGCTTACCCCTATCACCGATTGATGTACTTCTGGCTTTGTCGGTTGACTGGCCATTTGCTTGCGCTTTAAAGCACTTGATTTTTGGGTGGGATGATAGCCCACAGTAGGAGCAGACATGTCTGTAGTTACAGCCATTGCAGGTGGCCCCGTTGTTATATTTGAAGCAGGCGCCCTGGCCCTGGGCTTGCTTGTTCCGAAAGTGCTGCCCAGGAAAGGGACCACCTGACCTATCAACGCGCCTACGTGTCAGTGCTATTGAGTATATTTCATGTTCCAGACATTCCCATGAAACATCTGAACAACCCTGTCTCAACTTCCTAAAGTTGACGTCATAATAAAACCAATCCCCTCCTGCATTGGAAATGCTACGTATGACATTCTGGTAAATCGCCAGACTTTCCATTTCATGGGGAAATTTTAATCTACGTACAGATGCATATATATTAAATGCATCTGTCCATTTCTCAATGGTGAGAAATTGCTTCTTAGTGGCAGGCACAATGCCTATAACTCCATCTTTGTTCATTTTGAAGGTAAAGTCACCTTCAGCCTGCTCTTGATGGAGGACACCAAGTTCAATATATTCACCGGCCCAAATTTTCTCTTTGATTTTAAGAGAAACCTTCGAGTGAAGTGGCCGGCAAGCCAGAGGGACGGGGGACGGAGAGAAATTAAGAAAACCTGAACTGCCATTTCCTACTGACCCACCTGTAAAATCCATGTTGGTGTTTGGTGCCACTTGGTCTGGTTGTTGGGAATTAGTTGGGCCTTCGTCAGCCACAGAAACCGTCGCTCTGTGAAACATTCCTTGTTGTTGGAGGCTCTCCATTACTGACTGCCTCACAGAGTTGGTGATTGCAGCTGTGATGGAGGTCAGCTGTTCGTCTGAAATGGGCAAAGGACCCAGGGCATCCTGCGCTGGTAAAGCCACCAGGGTTGGTCGAGGCACAGCCTCGGGTGTCACCTCGTCAACTGTGACAGGTAAATGATTTGCTGGGCCTGTAATCTGTACAGGCCTCGTGGGCCTTTTGTTTCTACTCTTCTTAGGTGGACCGACTTGGTCAACGCTTGATGGCTTGCGTTTCGGCATCTTTTACCATCAGCTTCGCAGCTTATTTCTTCAAGACTGTAATATAACAGAACCATAAACTGTGAAACTGAAAATCTCAACATATTTAGAAAAATACAACACGCTCACAAGCATATGAAAAGCCTTAAAAGGCATATACAACCCATATTGACATGGAGTTGGATCCATACTCATTAAAAGTACCCAAAAATAATAGCCTCCAGTATTTCCAAAACAAACAAAAAACTGTCCATGTACATTTTGAATACAAAGAAATCCCATAAGCAATTACACAAATACTGGTTCAAAAACTTTTTCACACAACTATATGAATATAAGTAAGGAAAGCGACCAAATGTATCTCAAAACATAGCCTGAGTGCAGATGCACTACATATTAGAATTCACTGTGTTAAATTAGAGACTTTTGGTTAGCAAATCCAGCCACATAGAATAGCATAGCCCACATAGGCTAAAATGGCAAACACATCACCAGTGATACATAGATAAGTATCGCACAACCACGCCATAGGCTAAAATTTGTGAATCAATCAATAAAAACATCATAGCCCCAAAAATGAATTTCATAATCAGCGATAAATCGCAAGCTGCCCGACAAATGCATAATAGCAAACAATACATGGCCGAATTCATAATAACACATAGCCACAAGGGCTAAAAATGGCCAAAATTTCCAGTTTCACTACAGTCGGGCAGATATACAGGGGCTAATGATGTGATTTCCAGCCAAAATATACAAACATAGCCCACTTGGGCTAAAATGGCAAATTATGTCACCAGTACAGTGACAGGTTAGCACAACATAGCCAGCCATAGGCTAAAATTGGTGAAAATATAAAATTGTAATATATATATCAACAACATTAATGCATAGCCAACATATAAATGCAATGTATACAGAAACTTCCAAGGAATAGTAAAATTTAACTAAAACAGTACCTGAACATTCTGCACCTTAAATATTTGTGTGCAAATTAAACTGTAATGGCATTATACAAACGAGAAGCTAACGGTGCGTTCAATCCCACTTAACACTCAAACTAACAATACTTTCAATGAACCTCACGAGTCACTACTAACCTCAGTCCGATTCCGAAAAACGCAAACTAGCGTGCTTAATTGCATGGCGAATACTTCTGAAGTATTTCCTCATCCCTATCCGGTTCAAATGACACCCATCCGCGATGAACAGATGAAGGGGGCTTTGAAAAATACGCCTATGTCTCCAGATGTTGACATGACCATGTCCCACTACCAACACACACAGCGCTTTGTTTACATCTACACGCCTGACTTCATACACCGGGGGGGCCATTCCACGGGGACTCGGACGAGTAAACAGCTCACAAATATACACTTCAACTTGCCAATTATCGTACATATAAACAGCATAATTATAAATATCACTGGCGAGTCTCGTTGGAGAAATATCAGAATTACAACAATCGTTGCCACCAATCTGCAAAACTACGACATGAGGCTGAAATCCATTGAACATGTCTACAATTCGACGGTCACGGTAAAACCCCTGTACCGTGCCTCCACCTATACCTAACCCGCGCACTTCGCACTGAGAGAGATTGAAATCAACTGGAAAAGTACCTGAATGCACATCTACAAACAAACGTCTAACAAAGCTGTGACCTAAAACAAGCACCCGGGGTCTAACGTCAGATAAAGTAGCCATGTGAAAATGTAAATTTATATATAATTAAACACTTAAATCGAAATAGGATTATACTTAGATTAGTGCAGCGGTCCAGGACCGCTGAAATATGTCCGGTGTAGGTAGGCCGATCAGCTTCCCGAGAACGTCAGTCTTTCACAAACTGGTAAGCTTGAATAAAGCTGTGTCCCGCACCCAGGAACGAAAACACTTATCCGTACGAGGGGCACTGGTCCAATGATAAAAGTTCCAAATTTCTCAGTACTGCGCTATGTAGTCGTAGGTCCAAATTCAAGTAGACAGTTACTGTACAGAAAATGGATAAACTACGCCGATTGTGAAACAATCCGTCAAAAGTTCGTACGAGAAGATGTCCTCATCATGGTATAACCAAATCCAAGCAGGCAGTATCAAATAATAATAATATTTTGCAGAAAAATTCTTAAAACTTTACAGGATAGTATAGTTAACACAGCTTAAATCAAAGATGGCTGACTGATAGAGAGGGCTCAGCGTCCCCTTGAAATTAACTGACCAATCAGATGACCCGTGACCCTTCCTCCTAATTAGGGGACTACTGGCTACGACACAAGGGACATAACACCCAAGGGACATAACTCTTACTGTTATGCATAAGAAAAATCCACAAAAATTCGGAAAATATTCAAATGATCTTGTTTAGTGTTTCCGATGCATAAATTAAGCTAATGGCTTAGCTGCCTTATATGTACTGGAACAACCCTAAATACAGTACGTGAACGAGTTTCATTGTCTTAACCTGACATTAGGCGTGATACATTGTCATCCTCAGCGAATAGTTATGCAGTAATGTACATGTCAACCTTTTATCAGGCAAGATCAATCAGCATGAATTAAAAGTAGTGGTCAGACTTGACAAATATGTTATTCATAACAACTGTCATAACCCAAAACCTAACATCATTCTGAAATGGCAGAAAGGAATTAACAGAATTGCTTCGCCGTTCATAATAATAATAATAATAATAATTCGAGGTTCTTATATACCGCTTTATCACAACCAAGTGCATAGGTCGTCTCAAAGGGATTCACAAATTATTATCCGCGGTTATAGGGCCTTAACAACCAGTCAATATCTTTCTCAACCCTTGGGGAGCAAACAGCCGGTGCTGCCAATTCGGTGCTCATAGCTAGCATTCTACAGTACAAGCACTGCCCAACCATGTACTCATTTACAGCTGAGAAGACTGGAAAAAGAGGAGTAAAGTGTCTTGCTGAAAGATACAACACAGTGCCGTGACGTGACTTGAACCCGCAACCATTCGGTCAGGAGCCCAGCGTCCTACCACTAGACTACCGTGCCTTCATAATGGTATACACAAATAACTACCATCAGCAAAAACCAAGCATCGTGCTTCAACGGCAGAAAGCAGTAGTCAGGATTGCCACGCCGGACATTTTATACGTAACAAACTACCACAGCAAAAACCAAGTATCGTGATCAAATAATGGAAGTAGTGGTCAGGTATGAATAGCCCTACATAATAATATATATAACAACGATAGCCATGGCGTAGAATCGCTCTGCATTTACAATGAAAACAGGTGGTGGTCATGACTGATTCGTCGCTCACAACGCCATACATACAAAACTACCATCAATCAAGACCAAACATCATCTTACAAACAAAGGAAGCTGCGATCGCCATACAGAATGCTATGCAAGGCAAACTACCAGCATCCATGGCCTAACATTATTTTACAATAAGAGAAACAGTGTCCACGATTGCCTCGCCCAACACTATCTTATACATATGAACTACCATCAGTCCAAGACCAAGCGTCATATTATAACAGAAATCAGTGGTCGCCCCACATAATGTTATGAATAAGAAAATTAAAATAAATCATCAGTCTACAAGGAAAGAAAGTAGCGGACAGAATTACCAAGCCTGACACAGACTTCTTCAAGACAAAGTACAATCAGCCAAGAACCAGTACTTTCTGCAACAGTACAAAGAATTGGCCAGGATTTCTTATGCGCAAAGAATGTTCTTCGTTACATAGTACATGTACCATCAGTCTTTCTTTGTCGAAAAAACATTATTTAAAAAAAAATGAAATAATATAGGCCTGTAAGATTTACCCCTATTCCCCCTACTCCCTCCCCTAACCCCCTATCCCCACCCGAAAAGAAACAAACAAACATACAAATTAAAATAAACCGCCCTTAATTCCTTTCAATATTAAATTCAATATGTATGGCAATAAATACAGACTGCTAAATACTTAACCTTTTTCACCCGACATCATTTTTTTATCATGAAAAGTGTGCAGTACGTATTCTCAAAAAGAATTGTTTGATTAAGAAGAATAGATAATCACACGACAACACTATACTGTAACTAAAAATCTGCTAGAAAGACAACCTTGGGAACAAAGGATCGAAACAAAACATGGCAACACAGCACGAACCTATTAAAATAGAGGTGTTACCAATACCAGCATTTCCATTCCCATAATAATGTCTTACCAGTAAAGAAAAATATATAAAAAAAATATCAGCCTAAGGGTATGTACTTGTCAACTGATCATTAATTTGATCGAACTTCACGACATTTTCAAATTATTCGACCTCTACAAATATGTCATTTTGTCCAGGTATATGAGGTTGAGAAACCTTCACGATAAGACAATTTCAAACACACACACACAAAACCAGTTATCCTAGAGACACACCAGACCAGCACACCATACCAGGTACCCAGCAGGCGCTCTACCAGGTACCCAATAGACACAGCATACCAGCTAACAACATTCCATGCAATGTACCCAATTTACACTACACAGGTAAGCTACAGACACACCACACCAGGTACAAAGTAGAAACCGTATCAATTACCCATCAGATACACCATAATTCATAAACCAACAGACGTTCTACGAAATGTACTTAGCTTACACTGACCAAGTACCCTACAGACACACCACTAAAGATACCCAAGACGTTCCATACTAGACACCCGGCTAGCATATTATACCAGTGAGGAACATAGAAGAAAAGCCTTTCTATATATTCTCCATTGGTTTGTTTGTGCGGATGAGATACGCACAAACGAATGTCAAATCAGCTATATCATCTTTATTTTATATCATTATAATAGGCAGCCGCGCAACTCCCGCTGGTCTTGCTATTTATATTGGTTTCAAATGTACGTCATTTCATAACCTGTTGGTCCAACTAATAATCACGAAAGTCAATATCAAAGCGGCTGAACCCTCGTTTGGCGCAACTTCCGTGAATAAATCGCAGACTAATGATTCAAGCACGCTTTCCTCTATAATTAGGACAACGCCGTCGCCAATCAATGTTCTATATACATCGCACTCAGGTCGTACATGAACTAAATGTCACATTTGATACATCCTTCTCAAGTAAACTAGCGTTAACTAAACCAAACCGAATCCCAGTTAGGTACGAATTGTTGAAGTTAATGGCAAAACAACGGAATAATTTAGTAGAACAATGGGGTTCGTTTTGTGTAGTTTAAATGTTTCTTACATGGTGTTTTGTAACAATCAGCGATATGGAAATAGAATGTAGTTCAAAAACATATATTCTTGATACGAATCTAGTCTTAAAATGGGTTTGTATCTTAAGTGTTAGAGATAGTCAGGATCAAATCAATCTTCTCCCCACTCTGTAAACCTTGATATTCAAATTTTACCTGTGTCCGAAATGGTCATCAGTCCCTGTGGTGTTAGGAAAAAGGAAATACAAAATGTAGATTAAATCAGTTTCCTGTGAACTAGGAAACATTTTGTTTTGTATATAAACCTACAATTATAGGTATTAAGAATGAATTCAGCTGCATTAGGATCTAGTATGATAATCATGCCACGCAAAGTTTGAACCTCAACGACCTCTGACTGCAGAAAATAAACTTCAACAGTCTCTTAGTGAGATTGATATAGATCTTAGTAGCCTCACAGTCTAGCATAAACCTTAGTAGACTCCGAATCTAATCTAATATACACCTTATATCAGCATCGATTTCCAGTATGAATCTCAACAGTACATGTACGTAAGTAAATTATAAATCAAACAAACATCTTGTACCGTATGAACCATAGCAGTCTCCGAATATAGTATTAACCTAAATCACGCTATAGTGTTGAATGAATAAAAACTCAAATTACCATACCTCTTTTCTTCTTTCACGTTCATATATATAGTTAAATGTCTATTGAAGATTTATTAAATATTTATAACATAAGATTTAACTGTCATGTGAGTTTACTCTTTTGTGGTTGTTTGTGTTTGTAGTGCGTTTTATCACATCAATGTGGCCATAGACGATACCAATGATAAGATTTCAAATGGTTTTAAACAAAATCAAAACTTTGTTTAGATGCATTTTACTGATGGTTAAAATGTCGTAAACTTCCTCCTGCTAATGTACTTTTGGTGACAGTGGTATCAATCAAAAGATGATTATTCAATACACTATTTCGTGGATTGATTAAAAAAGACGTTTTTCACTTCTGAACCTGCTTCATTCTATCTTAAAAAACGTGTTGATAGTTTACATTTTGTTTATTCATTTACTTAGGTTTTTACCCTTTTGATTTTATTTTGATTTTATTTTTAATGAAGTTATGTTGGGTGTTATACCAGATTCTGTACATTTAGAAACCTAGAACATTCCCATTATATTTTCAGACCCAATCATCTGTCATTATTAGACCGTGGACCAGTTCGATAACCACCATTATCCGACTGCAATTTACTGAGTTGTGACCCCTTATTCAATCCGAAAAGGTTTCCACTCACTATCTCGATTAACTTTTAAACGGATTAATTCCAAACTGCATAGGTTAATTACCATGACACACTAAAGGAATAATAACTTATTTAACATGGTTGTTTTCTCCAGCAACCGCTTTTGGGCCTTTCAAATCTATCAGGTTATAGATATAACCTGATGCCTACACTTCTTGGCATGACCGATTTGTTGATCTGGGTTTCAGATTGATTAGTCTCAGATTGTGTATTTTCCGTTATTAAATATTGATCACATAAAGAATCTATAAATTGTTTTTAAAAACCACTTTTGTGCACGCCCCCTTCAAACAAACATACAACAAACATTACAATAACTAGGATGTTGGTCGGGGTTCGTTTGTACTACGCAGTAGTTGTTAGCCGATCTGGAGTTTTTTAATTACTATACTTTCTTTCTTTATTTTTTTTACATTTCATGTTTCAGTTTCCAGTATGTTATTATCCATGCAAAATGCAAAATGCAAAAAAAAAAAAACATGGGACGAAAGCGATTCTAAAAACAAATATAAGTCAGGTATAATTTCAGAGCAGAAGAAGCAAAATAGAGCAATACTTGAACTCCTTCTATTCTAATGTGTGTCTTATCATCATATTTATCGTTATAAGTTATTCTTCACGTGTTAAATATTGAGAAAAAAATATTATCAATGAACAAAAATATTTCAACAATGAAGTGTTATTGGTCTGTTTCCTAAAATATATAATTAATTGTCTGCATAAAAATGTACATCAATCAACACTGCATACTGTCATAGCGTCGGAGATGACTTTCTGATACTTTTGCATGATAAAAAAATAATGATATACATGTACATCGTAGTGTACAAGGAACAAAGTGGAGTGCGTACAGAAAACGTTGTATGTAGTACTGGGGACGACAGTTTACTTGTAGCAAGGACAGGTACTTCAAAACAGATGTTCTATGATCTCTATTAGTTGTAAGTGTAATAGGGCGGACACTTTATTTAACACACTCTGGAAGCGCTTCAGTAAAGTACAGGCGATTCAATACAACAGTACATTCCCCTAGTCTAGATGTCACTAATATTAACCCATGGACAAGTGCAATGTATGTAGACGTCTGTGGTCAGGAGTTGACGAATGTTACCAATATTCTTGACTTGAAAGTAACAGGAATTAATGACTGATGTCACTTGCTTTCCAATAATCGGGAGACTTTAAAAAAAAAAAACCAAATGTTTCACTAATGGTATTCATTTAAGACACTGGTTCCTACGCCAAGCTGAACGGAGCATTGACCGTCCAATAATAAACCGTTTTGCTGCTGTGAATATGGTAAGTTGTCATCACAAGTTTGAAGAAAACTTGAAAGGGACATTGACGTAACCTTATACAGTTTTATCATTATTATACTATGTGTTATCATTCTAATCATTATCATTAACCTACATGTTAAATGACCGTCAGCATTGTTAAATTGGCATTCAACACTCGACAATAAAGTGGCAAAAGAGGTTATTGGAAAGGAATATACGGTAAACTGACTTCATTTGAAAATGTATTCACGTGATTGGACGAATTGTTTGAACAAATTTTCAGATATGGTTTGAATATCTTATCACTGTGTGGGCTGTAACATGTTGAGACATCTAGAACATCAATAAACGAAATAGAACAGGGCATCAATTTGGCGATTATACCTAAAACACTGGCGATTAAGAATTATCTTTTTTCAGCTGTTTATTGGATTCTGTCTGATGGAACTGTTGGTATTCCATGTTGACGTGTTGCCGCTCGGTAATACCGTACACTTAGCATTCTGGTATTAAACTCAGTGTGGAACCTTGCGTGTTATTATTAGAGTGATAAGCACTTCCATTAGCTGTATATAACGTTTGAGAGGAAGGAAGGAAACACGACACAATATAGACGGCTTCTGGCCTTGTTCACATATATCTTCGGTTCTTGGGAGTAATCTACATCAAGATCTACAGGGCGATATTATGTTAGATTAGCTTATATATCTAATACCAGTATGACCGAGTTTATATATAGAATTATTGTCACACATCAACACATTAACCATACGATATTATATTACAGGCCGGTATTGCAAGCACACTTTTACAATTATAGTCCTACTTAAATGAGCGGGTCACTTACCGGCAATGAGTAGGAACAATTTTGTATTCTATGTCCTAATATATAACACAAAGTATAATTAGCTTAGGAAATTTTCGGGAAGTGGAAATGAGTAAGCACAAATCTATATACACATGTATACTAGCCAACATATTGAAACGCCATGAAATATACCTTACACTGTACGTCGGCATTGTCACTAAAATAAAACACCGCGAAAAATAGATATGAAACTTGCACAACACGTCCATATAATGAGACGGAAATAACACGCATAGCTATTTGATACATTCCTCTTTACACGTGATATAACTGAATTGCTAATGAAGTGATATGTGTGATATTATTGTTTGGTTAGTGAGAGTTTAAATGGTTATAAAGGTTAAGGTTATAGATTGTATTCAATTCAATTGCATTTTAGCTGGTTGGACATGATCAACGGGAACTAGGAGATGGATAAAACATGAAAATATGTAAATGTGATATTAGATATGGTATATGACAGAAATAATCCATGTATAACATCACCCGCTATACACCGGGTACAGTTGTACGACAACATTGTGTGACGGAATAGATTTGATGAGACATTTAACGTATATTGTCCGTATTTTATTAAACATTGATGACTACGGTGGCTATACAGCGTTTAGTATTATATATTTTTTTATAATGGTTTCTTGTTATCTTGTCAAGCATATTGAATACATGTCAGCTGAAACAAATATCGGTTATTTTAATAAAAATAGGCTTTTGCACCGCCATAATGGCATTCACATGGGGCAGGCATAAAATAACAGCAAGGAAAAAACATTTGCAAAGAAGTGTATTAATATCGTGCATACTTTTGTGAATACAAAGTAAAATAAAAAACAATAAAGTCAGCGCTGTGTCCTAATAAAGTAAACAAAGTGACGAATCATAGCGGCAACACTAAGGAACACGTACAGCGTCACCAAAAGTTAACTATCACAGGTAAGCATCAATGAGCAACTACAGCGTCAACACAAACTGACAACGTAGAGTCAACAGAGAAAGGACAACCTCAACGCTAGTTAAAATGAGCAACCATAGCATCAGTTAAAAATAGCATACATAACAACAACTAAAAATGAAAACCATAGCAACAACTAAAAGTAAAAACCATAGCAACAACTAAAAATGACAACCATAGCAACAACTAAAAATAGCATACATAGCATCAACTAAAAGTGACAACCATAGCAACAACTAAAAGTGACATCCATAGCACCAAGTCAAAGTGACAACCATATCAACAAATGAATGTAACAGACATAGCAACAACTAAAAGTGACATCCATAGAACCAGCTGAAAGTGACAACCAGAGCAACAACTAAAAGTAACATCGAAAGCAACAACTCAAAGTGACATCCATGGCAACACCCAAAATTGACAACCATAGCAACACAAAACAATGACAACCATAGCAACAACTAAAAGTGACATTTATAAAAACAACTTAAATAAACAATCACAGTTCAACATAAATGAGCAACCAAAGCATCAACACAAACTGACAACGTAGAGTCAACAAAGAAAGAACAACCAGAACGCTAGTTAAAATGAGCAACCACAGCGTCAACAAAAGGTGACAACCATAGCAACAACTAAAAGTGACATTTATAGCACCAACTAAAAGTGACAACCATATCAAAAATAAAATTGACAACCATAACAGCTACAACCATGCAACCATAGCAACAGGTAAAAGTGACATCCATAGCAACAGCAAAAATTGACATCCATAGATTTTGTTTAAAGTGACAACCATCGAAACTACTAAAAGTAACAATTGCAGCGTCAACATTAAGGAATAAATTCAACGTCAACAAAAAGGGACAAACACAGCGTCAACAAAAAGGGACAAACACAGCGTCAACAAAAAGGGACAACTACAGAGTCAACAGAAAAGGACAAACACAGCGTCAAAAAGGGAAAACATAGCGTCAACAAAAACGGGAAAACACAGCGTCAACAAAATGGGACAACCACAGCGTCAACAAAAAGGGGCAAATACAGCGTCAACAAAAAGGGACAATCACAGCGTCAACAAAAAGGGAAAATCACAACGTCAACAAATAGGGACAATCACAGCGTCAATAAAAAGGGACAAACACAGCATGAACAAAAAGGGTCAACGACAGCATTATATATATATCAACATCTACACACAGTGACAAAATATAATAAAGAGTCAGAGCACCAGGACGTATTACCATAAACTGAACAATCATAGACAAACTATACCACAGCGTCGACACACGCAAACAAACTATACCAAAGCGATAAAATCTTCAATCTTCAATCAACGTTGTAGAGACTCGGAGACAAATATGACACAAAGAAGAAATATCATGACACCAAACAAACAATATGCATTTGAATATTTTTCTTCACCAAAATGTTGATCCCTTGTTATGCCCGGAAAATGTGTATTTCGCGACAATTATTTCAAACGCAACAGAACAAGTTATTTTTAACAAGTCGGTATGACGACAGTGACGTCACTAACACTCACTAATGGCGTTGTTTTTAACAACACACATATTTTAAAAATATCTTTTAAATGAATAACTATACAACATTTGAATACCATGTAATACCCTTATCACAAACACCTGAACACAATATTTTATTCCAGGAAATAGGAATTTTAAAACGCTAATTCAATAACTGGAAAACAAGACATCTTAATCATCTTATCATCTAAATACTACAGTCTATAATTCGTCAACATATTTAACATTTCAAATCGTGATTTAGTAGGAAAAAAGATCCAGGAACATAAAAAGAAAAAAGCGGGATGGCTCACTTTTGTGATTAAGAAAGCTGGCCATGACTACTGTATATCTGAATTTAATGATTCCAAGTCTGCTTTGGCAGTTAAAGGTTCTTAAATTATGTAATAAGATCATTTTTCCCACATTTTGATGAGTATGACTGAAAAGGAAGCACAATTTCCTTATTTCTTAAAAAAAACTAGAGTAATTTAGTACATAATAAAATGTAAATAAAAAACAAATTTAAATGAAAAAACCCGACTATTACCAGTAATAGATCAAACAATTCTTTTGTATTAATTTAAACTCTTGACAGATTTACGTCCGAATTGAACGTCTTCCATCTTGTGACGTCAAAGTCCGAATAGTATGTTTTACATACTTGTTTATATGGAGATTGATCATTTTGTCATGTGATATCGGATTCATTATTCATTTATGCACAAATATTATGTCAATAATCAAGTTTGTTCATATTTCCATTAAAAAAATGTACGTTTGGTTTGTTAGTGTTTATGTCCTATAAACAGATATGGCTTTTTAAGGACAAACCAGTTTTGGTGGTGGAGGGAAACCGGAGAACCTTTAGAAAAACCATCGACCTGCGGACTGTACCTAGCCATTGCCAAATATAGGTCTCGAAAGCAGCCAACGCAGCCCCATTTTCGCGTCTCAATATATAGAATAAGTGATATAATGTCTTATTATCCTGGAAATATTCATTTCACACAGATGGCATTAAACAAGATATCTAAATTGATTGTCTCTTAAGTATGAATACTGAATGTATATCCTCTCTTTCACAATAAAATGTAATGTTTTTTTAATAAGATCCCCCCCCCGCGATAAAATGAGACACCACTGTCCCCACTCAAGACCATTTCTTCATATGGTCCAAAAGTTACTTCATTCGGAGAAAAAAAATTGAGTGCCAGGCGATACATTTATGACTCTATTGTTGCTGGGCCGTTAAGCAATAAACAAACAAACAAACAAACAAACAAACATAAAAAATACATTATTTGCATTGCTTGATAAGTCTTACATATTTTGTAAAACAAAATGGTTTGATGAAATACCACTAGGAAAATGACCATGAATGAAAAGGCGAAGAAGGAATCATTATATTATTAACAGCAATATGAGGTGCCCTTGTCTCGGATTGTCTTAAGTTCTTATACAATGTTGGAGCATGAGGGTTCTATTTGGTCGTGATAACTTCATTCGAATAGTAATTCAAGTACTAATCTGTATTATACCTCAAACATTGCTTTACTAATTTAGAGGAAAAAGTTTCACACACAAAACATTGAACAATTATCTACCTTAAATATACCAATGGGTAAACGATTATGAACAATGGCTATTGCATCGCATTGTCATTAACATAAACTAATCATATTTATCATCGACATCGTATGTGATTTCTAAAAATAGCGGAACTCATGTCAGATAAGCTAAATCTAAATTTGTAACCCTTAATCCGTTTCGCTAGCTTTCTCTTTCTGGTGTTTTAATACGCATTATCTGTAATCCGAACAGAATTGAAAATAGTCAACCTCTCAAGTGAATCGCTTGTCAGCAGCATCGATCCATGCAAATGATTGACGGAAACTTGAACGACTTGAACTATTTCAAATGCTAAATTCAATATGACGAAATAATCCATTCTGTAGAAAACCCTGTTTTTACACATTAGCGACAGAATCGATTGCTTCTAATCCGCCTTTGGTGAGCAATATATGGACTCGTGCGTGTTTGACATAGTGTACTCTGCACAATTATCTATAGCGTCTAAGCTTGTAATCACCTTAATGCGTTGCTAGTATTGGGGTTTTTATTAGACACTGATGATAACGAATTTATACATGTAAATTGTACCAGACGAAAAAACAAACCATGATATTACAGAAACTTTAAAAACATTGCCTCTGAATGTCCGTCTCCTCAATGATTTCAAACCTTCATGTAGCACATTTGGCCTCGAATTACTTCATTCCAGACGCATGGGGTAATGTATACTTTTGAAATGTCAAATAGGAACAGTAAGATATACACTAAACGACCTTAAAGTTCATTTCTACCGCCAACTCAGTATTTTACAACACTTTGTCATTGCCATTTGATAAGCTGTTAATTTTCTGTTTGCGTCAGAGATGTTCACCTGCTAGCTACGATGAGGAAGTTTACAGATAGGTCATATGATCACGTGGCAAATGTCTGCAAATGACATTCGGACTTGGAAACAGGATTTTTTTCCTGCATACAAAATATGCCTTTGACAGTAAAATAATTTAGTTTAAACTGTATTACTTATTTACTGAGGTTAATTAAACATATATAACAGCATACAACAATTCATAAAGAAGATTATAGAAAACTACTACTAACGTAGTTTAACGTTACAGAGATACTCGGGAAACGATGTCACCATGAAAATGTTTGCGTATGAAAAATAAACTCTAGAAATGTGAAAAAACAAACATAAATTTGAAATTTTGTTTTGAAAATGACGAAATCAAACAAAGTAAATATTTGACTGCACCGTTGGCCATTTTATTTATTTAAGACTCGTCAGTTTGACTTAAGGTCAAAAGACTGAAAAACTCATGTAAATTACAAGGAAAAGGTTCCTATAAAGGGGCCGCGGTGACCAAGTGGTTAAGGCGTCTGACATTCTGCTACCACTAGCCCTCCACCACTGGGTCGCGGGTTCG
>JAUMHH010170726.1:0-16227 GCA_032359455.1 Chlamys rubida | reverse complement strand
TGAGATCGTGTTCACAAGGATTTTATAACTCAAGATCGTGAGCATCACGACCAAATCGTGAGACTTGACAGGTATGGGTGGGTCATGCCCCTGACTCCCCTATTATAGAGTGCCTTTGGCCCTCGTTTTTCTGGATCAGTGCACTTCAAACAGGACCAGTGAATTTTCACTTCAACTGGACCTACTGCCCTGTAACTCTATTTTTTGAATTCCACCCTGGACAAGTGTAACAAGTTTTTAGCTAGAGACATTTTTTATTAGGATAACCAGTGCCAAATATTTGTTATCAATAAGCAATACTCTTATAAAACAAAATGGGATTCTTTATCAAATATGTGATAGTACTTCATTGTTTTACCTCTGCAATCTTACTGAACTCATGTATTATGGAATTAATTGCATTTTTATGCAAATATATATCTTTTACCTGATAACGATAATTACCAATATATTATATATTGTGATAGATATGTTGTTATAATTTGTTGTGCCTTTTTACCGAATAAAATTGAATTGAATTGCATTGTGTATAACAGGTGCGGGATCAAGAGAACACTCTCCGTGATATTGATAATAACGCCTGAGGAGTCCAACAATCCATACTGCCTACCTGACAGACTAATTGTTACTGTTGCTACCAGAACTGTATAGTGAAACCTGAACATTATCAAATATAGCCTGTTTATATCACCATAAATCATTACACTGACACTGATTACCTCCCCTTTGACACAAAGATTACTCCCCTTTGTGAACTTCAGACAAAATAATTACGCTGTCATTATGTGTGTGACGATTGGATTTCACTTCAATATTTGTAACTTTTACTCTTACCTTCATTTCAATGACATTGTACCTAATACACAACTCAGCTTTTAAGTATAGAAATGGTACATATCCTCAAAAGTAATAACAACATTTTCTTTGTGTAGGAAAATGTTTTAGCGATCATATTTCAGATTTTATCTTCAAATTTGACAGGAAAAGAGTTTCTGATAGTAATTTGATTCAGAATACTTGTGAAATTGTGACTTTCATTCATCGTTATACTCTAAAGTCATTCACCTGTGATATGGAAAGGTTTTTTTACCTATTGAAGTATTTATAACTGTCAAGCCACGTAACCTCAGAGACCAACACTTTCTTCAAATAGAAGTAAAACTATTTTCTTTAAAAACTCCTTATGGAACCATAGCGATGATAGAGGACACAGAGCATCATCACATGTGGAAATATGAAGAATATTTTAATGCCCAATTGTAGATACCGTTTTGTTTTTTTGCATTTCAAGGACCCACAAAATAAATCCTTTTAATTATAAAAACTTTTGATACATTTTCGCCGAACTTTAAAGGTTTAAGATAAGGTTCAGTATCCCCGACACAAATTATACATCACAATTCACATCAGCATGTATAATATGTGCAAACATGTGTCCGAAGCATGTTCATGTTTACACATTACGGAATCTAAACAAAGCCCTTGAGTACAGAACAAGCTATTTCAAGTGCAGATAATAATCCTGTAAACAGGTGATCAGCACACGCAAACATAACAAATGCATTACCCAGCATCCTTCAGTCCAACTGTTACACGTTGTATCTGGTGTAAGAATGTATGTAACCACAAACTGCCTGTTAGGGGGCAATCACTCCGTGATCTGTTTTATACTTGAGGTGGGATGCCTGGTCTGAGGGTCAACTTCTGTAATACACAACATTTCTTACAAAAGGTCCCTCATATCTGGCACTGCATGACTTTATGACGAGTTTATATTACAAAAGGTTTTTCATATCACTCACCGCATGACTTTAAATGATGATAAGTTTTGTGTGGAGAAAGGATTTTACAGTGGCGGTAAATTCTGTACGTGGAGTGTAGTTCATTCAAACCCCTCACGTTACTTGTAAACCTATTTATTACACGATTCATTACAAACTTACTGAGAAATAAAAATGAGGCAAAAATATCCCGATAACCTTTTAATGTGTGATAAATGGAGAAACTTTCATCTTTATGATTTTTCGTTAAGGCACGTTACTTACAATCATCAACATATTTTAATTCCCTTAGGTTACTGCTGCTGAATCTAAAGCACAAACATAGACCTGATGCCTTCCTGCTTAAAAATCTGGGCCTCCTAACTGTTTGAATCTCAAGAGGCTGCAGCCAGAACTTAATGAAGCCTGAATATCTTGGGTCCTGTTGGATTACATTCTGATAAAAAATGAAGCAAATTTGACACAGAAATTAGCCGTTCAAATTATACAACTCTGTCATGGAGCACCACTCTAAATATCGGCATACCTGGTTCACCCAGTGAACCCTCAAGTGGCTGACATATGTTATAACTGAACTACTAATGGCATTTTGATTCCATCAACTCTAACATACTGCCATAAACACACACAACCTGAATTGTCATTGTTCCCTAAATAGCTGATCTCGTTAAATTCCTCAGATGAAAAGCTTGTTAGATCTCAGGTGCAAAATGTGCCTTTGTTGTGGTATCAGTATTGGAGTGTATATGTTTGTAAACATCTCCGGCTGTGTGTGCAGTGGAGGGTGGTCATTATATAGAGGCGGTACAATGGCTGGGTCTGCACCGGGGCTCAGTCCAGGGGTCATCTCCGTCCAGGTACACAATGTGTCTCCACAGACCCTACACATCTGTATAGACGGGTGTGTGGGGCTACACTAATAGTGTGGACAGTTACAATATCATCAATTCATCATCAAATAAACAAGATTTAAATCACTTAAATGATCAATTGGAATCAAACAAATAGGATATCTCTTTCCATAAAACTTAAATTGTCGGACTTTCGTCCTTACAGATAAATGGAATGCAAATCTCTGACTTGAAAGTTCCATTGTATATACATAATGCACCATCAATGCTATCACCTCTCAGCTGGTAATGTAGTGATTTAAATATCTGAGGAGAGATAGACTTTAATAGGAATCGGGGAAAAGCAATGGTCGGTCAGGATTTAAACCAAGGACTTCCAAACTCGAGACAAATGCTCTAACCAACTACGCTTCCTCAGGTCACCAACTATTAGTTTTAACCCAGTCTGATTCCACCACATTCCTCCTCCCTCCTTGAAAAATGTCATTCAACCTAAAGACCCTTTACCAACATTCATTGTTGTTTAGCTTGGTGCCAAATGTAACAATGAGAAAAAGAGCAATGGCAAGAACAGCATTCAAACCCAGGTCCTCCAAACTCTAGACAGATGCTCAACACAGCATTCAAACCCAGGTCCTCCAAATTCTAGACAGATGCTCAACACAGCATTCAAACCCAGGTCCTCCAAATTCTAGACAGACGCTCAACTAAGCTACATCAGGTCACCTGTGATCAACTCAGTCCAGGTCCACTACATACACAATGTGCCAACTCTTGATTTCCTGCTGACTTTTGAAAGGATCAGCCCCAATAGAGACAATGAGTGCAGGTCTACATACAAGGAAGCTTGGGTAAAGGGAGATATAATATGGTATTGCCCAGGTTTACTTTGATAGATAAACAACAGATAATTGAGCATATCTCTGTGGCACTGACCAATCCCAGGCCATTCTAGACTGGCTGCTAGGCCTGTTTTCTAAGTCATGACCTGAAGACATAACAAACATGGCCCTAATTAATCTCCAGCAGATACATGCCCCTACTGAAACCTGGTCTCTTCTATATACACTCCTACATCCTGGTTCACAGTGATGTCATACCAGCCACTGAAGCCCCATCTCCTCACCCTGTCTTTTCTATACATCCTTAATATCCTGATGTTGATGTCATTTCAGCCATTGAATCCCTCCCTCTGATACACATCTTTGGAATATCCTGATAGTGATATTACATGAGCCCTATTGCTCTGTATCCTCCATACAGCCTTAATCAAAATTTGGTAGGACGAAACTAAAAATCACATGTACACATTTTAGGTAGCATATGCCCTTAACTTAAACTCAAATCACAAAGAAAGAAAGAAAATACAATGTGTAAGCTAGCATATGCTCTAAAAATGTCAAACTGAAGTCAGGATGTTAAATGTATCCTAATCTTACAAAAGGCTGTAGTGTGTATGTTTCTTTATCAATTATCTACCATGTATTTTCATTTTACCATTGATGATGATTTTCTAGTCTCAGGAAAAGCCGTAGGAGTTTGTATCATATATATATATCAGAGAACCTTAACCATCTAATAAACAATCTCTGGATGGTAGTTTTGAAGAATGTCCACATTATTTTAAAGATCAATGCTATCCGACCTAGTATAAACATTGCATTATTCTGAAATTCATGTCAAGACTGTATATCATTTCAAACTTTTAAACTCTATAAATTGTGTTAAGTTTCACTGCGTTGGAAGAAAAAAATTAAAATCCTTTATATGAACATTTGGAGATGTTGAGGTTATCAAACAGGAAAATGATGGAGTCTGATTGGGTCTGACTGTCTCCGTTCCGGAGGAAGTCTAGTTCTGCACTCCATGTGAACAAATCATTACCTACCACATGTACAATGGTCGGTCGGTATCAGTTGGATAAGAAACCAGGCTGTGCATGTTTTCCATATCAATTTATATAATTAGACTGCACAGAAAACATGGACAGACTCTGAGGATGCATTCATAACTTAAGTAATCAGTCTTGAAATCAAGGATAATTTCTGATGACCTATGTTGAAACCAAAGTATGGCCCGGCTGGTAATTAATCAGTGTTTTACTGGTACAGCTGTACGGGGCACCTCCCTATTAACATGTCGGCCTACTCATGTGTTCCAGCTTCTGAATTATTACACATTAAAAGTACAACCCTCGTGATAATACATAACAGACAGCAAGTTAATTACAATCTGTAACATTAGGACTTTATACACCACTTCCACCTGCGATGATTTACCTGTCTCAGTAGTTGTACATAGTGCATTAAAGGAGGATTGTACTAGTTTATGATTCTACACCGATAGTTAGAGATTCCCAGTTAACCGTAATTCACAGCCCAAGTCTGATAAACTGGCAGAAATAGTCTTGCCAAGAACTTGTCAAGGTTCAGTTGAACTCTACATCCTGACTTTGGCAGGACCACGCTTCAGCAACAGACAGGAACATCATGGCTTTAATAAGGCGAAAACAAAAAATAAACAAATATAAGTACAAAGTATGTTAATGTTAAATAAATAGAGCGCCGGCTGGGGGTGCTAATCCTTGCACACTCCCACCTCCAAAGAGTTTACTCTGCAATATGGATAACTATAAAACTAGGACTTCTCCAATAGGGTGTGTAATGTCACCTCCCCATAACAATTTAATCAACTTCAAGTAATACCAAAGCTACGTCAGACTCAGAATGTCCATTTGTTTACTAAGTATCTAAGGTTTCTTATAACCTCATACAAGTATTTCAGAAGTGATAAGCATCAGTGAGAAGCATCTCTGTAGTGACCACAATGTCTGTATGGTTTCAACAATGAACATATTTATCTTCATGTTGTTTTACACGAGCTAAAGTGATTTCTAAAATGCCTCCAGGATTTTTAGACACCATGACACAATAGATGAATCATTTTTCAGATCATCGTCATATCTCACTAATCTTATCATTCCGGTTTCAAACACTTATCATACAATATTGTTACAGGAGATTAAAAAACGCATGGCCAGACCAGGGTTCGAACCGGGGACCCTCTGAACTCTGGACGGATGCTCTATCAATTGAGCTACCAGGTCGCCGAAGACCCAGTCTAGTTCTGCTACATTCCTCCCTCCTTATTCTAAGTCTTCACCCCTGAAGACATCACTTTCTCACATACTTCACAGGGTGATCCCATTGTTGCTAGGGAAAAGATAACTCTATCTTACAAGGGGTAGGGAAAGACAGCTGACACGCGCTATGACATCATAATAATGGATTGTCGACGTGACGTCATTTTATTGTTACCGTGATGTCATACAATTGTTATGAATGGGGAATCATCCGTCTCAACCCAAGTGTTTTGGGGTTTGCCCGAAGAATAAGATTGATGTTTATTCAACTGGAATTTGTTTATTTGTATGTATGTGAGAAAAATAATCAAACATCTCAACCCGAGTGTAAGAGTTTGGCTGGCCAGCACTCGGCAAGCCTTGTGCTGACCAGCCAAACTCTTACACTCTGGTTGAGATATCCCTGTCCACGGAACAGACCCATGTAATTTTCTATTAATCTACAACCCAGGTTCGGGTATCCCCTTACCAAGTGTACACCCATTACTTGAACCATTAAGAGTTGGTTACAGGCACCACTGTAACAGGTGATGGGAAAATGCACAGCGAGACCAGGGTTTGAACCCAGACCCTCCGCATTATAGACGGAAACATTTAGCTACCTGTTCGCCGATGATTGACTCAGTGCAGTTGTACGTACTACATTATATATAATCTATATCTCTGCATTCAGTTACATGTCCAGCGTCTTGGAAAATTAGGTTTATCGCCCCAATCATTTCTAGTGGTTGTTCTGGTTTATATTCACTATACATGTAATAGTTCTACTTCTACATCCCACATGACCTTAGCTGTTGATGGGACGTTAAACCTTACACAATCAATCATATACTTCTGTACAATGTATCTGATCATAAGTGATGGATTAAGTTTTGAAATCTTGTGGTATTAATTGATATTTTAATTTCCTCAATACTGCCATATATTATTGTAGAATGTATCTCAAATACACTATATGGAGAATTAGGAGCAGACAACCACCAGAAATGATGTATGATAATGTGACAATAAATTTGCCATTATCCTTGGAGATGACAGAGATACAAATATATGGACAGGAATGATAACTCTAGGAGAGACAGATGTAGCAGTTGCTTTGTAGTACTCAACGATATCCTATAAGGTCTCTATCATTTTCATGTTTGGTGGTTTTCAAATTTAAGATCACCATATTCCGACTACAATTACAGCCTTTCAAGAAAAAAGTGGCATTCAATGTGTTTAATTTCTAATTGATCATGTGATTTGATCGTCTCGTAACTTTATAAAGCGACAATATTACGACGGTTGTGTAGGCACACTAATTAACATACTGAATTGTCCATCATCAATGAATGCTATACCACTGATTTAATTCAATATTTTTACCTAAATACCTAAATAATGAGGAAGGCTGACGATGGCGTTTCCTAACCTGCGAGTTTCGACAGACTTCCTTCTGTTACCCAGAGTTGATTGAGTTACGTGACTTTTGGTAATTATTACATTTTAACAGACACAGTGATCTATTCACCAACGATATAATCTAAAACATTGTTGAGAATCCCATTCACTCTGGGTAAATCAGACCTATTCCTGCATTCAGTGAATATAATCGGGGGAGGTGTTCCGCTCTCGGTTTTATGGGAGAAGAAAGAAAGCAGACAAGCTCAAAATTTGTTAAACCAAGCAAATGTGTGAGGAGTAATTTTAAATATACAGCAGACAGAGCAACAATGAATGAGTTTTTGAGTAAGTGTTATAAAAAATATCCAGGGTGTTGGGTTATCCTAACACAAATGGGTAGAATTTAACACCTGGTCAGCTTGGGCTTTATGTCTGGTTAGTTTTTTCATGCTAAGTTTATATTTCATGTATTGTTAGTTTATTTTCACGTCTTGTTAGTTTGTTTCGATGCTCAGTTCTAGATACTAAATTCTAACTTTTTCTCAGTTTACATTTTCCCCCACACTTTTGACTTTGCTCCGATATATCTTGGTGTCACAATATTTTCCAAACTCTGCAATAATTGCCCACAAGTACGAATACTTCTCTCGAATGATTGATGTATATAAGGCAATAAATTCTAATGTTATTACAGTTTTTAAATGCAAAAACAAATAGTTAAAAGAATGATGATGTCCTTTGTAGGGATAGATGTAAGAAGTCTTTATATCCAGAGATCACAGGAATTTCCATTGAAATACTATCATAAATTGTTGATACAAGATTTAAGATTTAAATAACAGAAAAGCTTAAGTTAACAGTTCTTTCAACAGTTTCAGCACAGTGAGTATGTTCATTGAAGTGGGTTTAAATAATTCTGGTCTGAATGCTGGCCTGACAGGTCATGAGAGATGACCAGTGTTGAACTGACCATAGGTACAGATCCACCGGGTGGGTAGGTACATGGTCACACAAAGCCTGATAGCATCTCCCCCATACCCCTAATCCATCAATGTGGGACAGCACCAATAAATCTATCACATTGAATACCAAACACCAGAGCTTCTACAAGTTCACCAGCCAAGTAGGCCCTTCCATATGTCCAGCATTGAAATGATGTGATGGTCAGTTCACCCCAGTTCATGTACATGCATTTCCCTGGGGTAGTTATAACAGAGCTTCGAGACCATTTGTAAGGTTGATATACAAGGTATTGATAATAAATCCTACTTATGCACAGTCCAATCAGGAAAATAGGTAAAACTGAATCTCTAAACCAAGATTTTCAATTGCCTCCATAATCTCCCACCAGTTTTACGTTAGGAATACAGAATGAATGACTTTTTATAAAGTACCTAGTAGATGTCCAGCTAATATTCAATTAATATTTATGGATCTCAAAGTGGGGATTGCCTTTGACGGCTTAAGGAGGGGAGTGAAGAAAGCTTCATGAAAGGGGGTTAGGCTCGAGGGGAGTAAAGTATTCCAACAAGTTTGTGTTAAGAATGCCTTGTATAATCGTACTGCAGTTCATCCAGTGTTAATATGTAAATGTCCGAGTCCAGAGCTGAGAGGGAGGGGATGGGGAAGCTTACAGGGAGGGGACTGCGGGAGATATGGGAAATAAGGTCAGAGGCTAATAAGTCAAGCATTAAAATCTTAATGGCAGTAAACTAGACACTTTCTGAAGGATTAGGGTAATGCTGGCTACAAAGTTCGCACACATTAATCGTTGAATGCCCCTGGAGGCAGGGGAAGCATCAAACACAGCAGTGAATTTTAAAAAGTGGGGAAATCTGCTCAGGGTGACTGAGGATGATTTACATCCAGATTTTATGGGAGAAGTACCAAGGTTACAGTAATGATGTCTTATCACTAATTCCAGGGTTTAGTTAGTAAGTTTTCGTGTTAGATCGGGAGGGGAGGGTACACTTTAATCTATCAAGGTGTCTAACAGTTGATAATGAGTGGAGGTAAGTCATGTACATACCTAACTGGATTTTAGTCTAGGGATGAAAACTGACACAAAAACACCTACCTTTTTTACTCGACCGTTTTTTTCCTCCGGCCTCCACATGACAGGCGAGCAGCAGGGAAATCAGCAATATTTTCCAAGTCACGGAAATCATTTTTCCCCGTGGAATCATTTTAGATTAAGGTTCTCCAAAGAAAATTAATTCACAAAATAGCCCAGGTAAAAATTATCTATCCATGGAGCGAGGTGAGCGCACGGCTGGACCTTCCCTCAGTGATCGTCTGCTCTTTACCGTGGTAAACTGAATAATCGCTTCCACGTGCGTTCAGCCAGGCCCACAGGAAATATGACGGATCTGCAAAAATTACGGTCATAAGTTATAGACACATACGGCCTTATATAGGTTTATAACTGGGACTGTAAAAAACGCACTGACCGTAACGCCTCTAATATGCTACATACAATACGAGTCTGTTCAGTAAAAGTAGGCAACGCTAAATAGAAAACCTACCTGTAAATTCCCGGAGCGGAAAAAAGTACGGTGTTTCCGAGATATTAAAATATGGCTACATCCGCTGGGAAAAAAATAATCTTTCAACAAAAATTATCAGATATCAGCTAACAAGTTCAACAGCGTCCCTATAAAAACATTTAGCTGTAAAACATGACTATGTAGCTGTACTTGACTCGCTGTTTCCCTGTCCGCCTGTTCGGAGCAGACCCCGAACACTGAATTAAACTTCAAAGGAGCGCGCGCCTCACGAGTCGATCCAGCCACGTGCTCTCCATAGGGGGGCGACAGCTCTGGTCACCGGGGTTTATAAATATACGATGTTGCAGGATTCTTCACAATCTCATAACGAGTAAAAACAGTGTGTAAAATAAATAACTTAATACCTTCCATTAAACCTTTTTAAACCCACTTGAGCCACGAGTACTTGGATATGTACACAAACCATGTGTAATACACAAACGTGTCACACCAACACACAACTGTAAACAAACACGTAATACCAACAATCACCCGCCCGTGACGGCACACAATCGGGTCCTGTTTCCAAGTTTATTTACTATGACATAATCCAAAGATATTTCATAATAGCTTAACAGTTTAATCAATCGACTGAGTGCCCTGGATTACACGGAATTAGGATTGCTAAATTGAGGGCTCAGATTTCTAGCGTCACACTGACGTTAGGTTTTGGTTCTAGATCTTATTTCGTGGTTCGACTTGACCAGGTCAGCTAGGTATTTAGCAGACACTCGGTAGGTCGAACCGAAGACTGTCCAACGGCTACATAAGACCTGAGATTAATATTTTTGTACATCAAAGTATAGATCTGACAACATATACACAGGGCAAGTGTATAAATCATTGCGGACGGGGGGTTGGGGAATACGGGGGGTTGGGGAATAGGGGGTGGGGCGGCAAGCGTTGTAACTGAAAGTTGATCAATAATCTAAACCCCTAAAACGTCAAACATTACCCTGGACACATGGACTTGTACCGTACCACAAACAGATTTTAGCCAGAATTCGTTCTAATACGTACATATCATATCGCCAGTGCTATAAGGAAAGGCGGTCTGAGGCGATTAATAATCTTATAAGTTTATGAGTAACCGAAATCCAGAGGTATTGTCGACGACTATAAAACTAACGTGTAAACTAGTTTGGCCTGGTCGTGAAAATTCCAGCAAAAACTGGAGAACGGACTGAGTCGGCGATAATAGAGGACGTAGATTAGTTTGTAATGGGTAGATAAGGGCTAGGACCTCGGTAATTGTGGGTAGGTTATGGGTAGATAAGTTTGGGCTAGGACCTCGGTAGTTGTGGGTTGGTAATGGGTAGATAAGTTTGGACTAGGACCTCGGTAGTTGGTGAAGGTTATGGGTAGATAAGTTTGGACTAGGACCTCGGTAGTTGTAGGTAGGTTATGGGTAGATAAGTTTGGACTAGGACCTCGGTAGTTGTGGGTAGGTTATAGGTAGATAAGTTTGGGCTAGGACCTCGGTTACGGGTAGTTGTGGGTAGGTTATGGGTAGATAAGTTTGGACTAGGACATCGGTATTTGTGGGTAGGTTATAGGTAGATAAGTTTGGGCTAGGACCTCGGTAATTGTGGGTAGGTTATAGGTAGATAAGTTTGGGCTAGGACCTCGGTATTTGTGGGTAGGTTATGGGTAGATAAGTTTGGGCTAGGACCTCGGTAATTGTGGGTAGGTTATGGGAAGATAAGTTTGGGCTAGGACCTCGGTAGTTGTGGGTAGGTTATAGGTAGATAAGTTTGGACTAGGACCTCGGTAGTTGTAGGTAGGTAATAGTTAGATTAGTTTGGGCTAGGACCTCGGTAGTTGTAGGTAGGTAATAGTTAGATTAGTTTGGGCTAGGACCTCGGTGGAGGGGATAGGTTTGGGCGTGGACCGCGGTGGTAGGACTAGGTTATGGGTAGATAGGTTTGGGCTAGGACCTCGGTAGTTGTGGGTAGGTAATGGGTAGATTAGTTTGGGCTAGGACCTCGGTGGAGGGGATAGGTTATGGGCGTGGACCGCGGTGGTAGGACTAGGTATTTGGTAGATACGTTTTTATTTGGACCTCGGTGGTTTCGGTAGGTATGGGCAAACCAGTTTGGACTAGGACCTCGGTCATTATGGCACGGAATTAGATTAGATTTCTAAGTCCGTGATTATGGTAAGTAATGGGTAGATAATTTTGGCTAAGACCTCGGTGACAGGGGTATATATACCAAACACTATAGACAGATGGGTATTACCACCAATAGTTACAGACAGATGGGTATCACCACCAATAGTTACAGACAGGTAGGTATTGTACCTGTATTAGACTATTTTAATACCATCACAATGCCGTTGGGAGGACGAAGTCACCGGGACACGAGACCACGTTACGTCACATGTCCGGAGATTTATAGGATCAAGATAACGCAACACAATATAACCGACTGTCGGTGTAACTATGGTCAGTTAAATGCATACTATTACACTTACTGCCGTATTACCCCATTCAATGTTTCATTTATTTTATCGCTAATAACTCCGTGGTAAAATAAAAGCCAGTGTTTAACAGAATACAGTTTCCCGTTGACGGAACTTTTTGTCTGATCAGAGACGTATAAAACTGGCAGTATGTATACGTCTCTGGTCAAATGTACATTAAACGTATAGATAATCATTAAATCTGTCGTGTCCACCGGATATAGAATAAGTTGTAAGCGCAAGCAGTAGCGTGTTCGTTTTATCTAGATAAAGGTTTATTCCAAGTCGTTTGTTTTCCCATAATTAAATCATTGAATTGTTAGTCGCAGCACGGTATAGTAAACGCCCCAGATAACACGGGAGCGCCGCTAGGGTTGTCACCCCTTGGGCCTTTACCCTCCCTAAGTATAATGATCTTTATAAGGAATAGCTTAGTTTTGTGTAAACTTTTCTTGCAGTTTTTAAGTTTGATTGGTCAAGTCAGTACTCACATTGATTACCATGTATGTGATACTCTTCTGTATTAATAACTGTATAGACCGAAGTTAGTATAGGGTAGAACTTCCCCGCTAAAGGTACAAGTGTAGATTAAATAATTCCAGTATGTTGGCAAACTTGGTCTTAAAATGATAATAGTGTTTTGATACACAATGACACGACTCAGGAGAAACAATGAAGTAGTTTTATCACGAAACTTAAATAAATAAACAAAACAAGCCCGTCCCCAACCAGTTAAAAACACAGAATGAAATGTTCTCATTGCACATGTCTAGCTCTACTTGGGTCATGTCAGAGAATGGATACTTTATAGAGCTGATGAATAAAAAAATAAAAATAAATATGGAGGTTTATGTGTACAACCAAGGACGTAGATAGATCTAATCTAATTCGGTGATACAACCAAATACGTTTTAAAACCAAAGTCAACTTTAACTGTATTTCAGTGATACACACCACCCACTACCCCGTGGTGTGTACGTCCTTCAGGACAGATCGAAATCTCGCCGATAATGACGTAAACAGTTTAAAAAATACGCTCTCTGTCACAACAGTTTATGTCATGCTGTACAGATATTTCTGGTCCAGAACTCCCGGGATTATTTCCGACCACTTGTCCCCATGTCTCCGTTGGTTAGCACGCGACTCACTACGCCACATTCTCAAAGTCAGATATCTCCATTATTGGAAACGATTTCTAAACTTTGTTATATAAAAAGTATATTCTAGTGAGTATATTATTTACTTTTATGACGATGAAAACACTTTTACCCACAAACATATTCCAACACTATATCGCGAATATCTATATCTAAAATGCAATCAATAACCTAATATTTCGTGTTTACCCGTTGGACGTCATACATGGTGTCCTGAGCGTGACTGGATACTTCATGTAGTTTACTCATTCAACGTCATCCACGGACTACCCTGTGTGTACACATATCAAACCAAAGCAATATTGTTTGTTCCGAAGTGTTTAATAGGTAACACAAATAACACTAAGTAAGTAGTGTTACATTGTGCCTCCTATATTAAGTACAGCCACATTGTGCCTCCTATATTAAGTACAGCCACATTGTGCCTCCTATATTAAGTACAGCCACATTGTGCCTCCTATTCTATAAGTGTTTTGCTGTAGGTCATTGCCGTATATGTTAATTGTGACTGGGCAGTATTGTGTTGTACTGTACCTGACGTACCTCGCCCTAACATCGTGATACTCTCCTACTGTCCCCCATGTCCCGTACGTCCACTTAGCCGGCCACGCCCACTTTTATCCACAATTGATACATTTAAAATGACTGACCACTCAAACAAGAATCGTTTAAGTCCGTCTACACTACACTTTGAATAAACAGAAATGAGAGTTTCTCCGCCGGATGTCCTCACTCAATACTACTCACTGCGGTGGAGCTATCGGTGCCCGCACCATCAGGTACGTATACGCACATCCCAAGATGGCGACCGACTCAAGGACTTCGGTTAAAGTAACATTCCAACATAACGTTACACATTTGATTACCACCAACATTTGATCATTGATTGCTGATATCACGTACTGACACGGTATTCTAGTCTGAATGTGTCGGCTCCAGAGTTCTTAGGTGTTCATATAATGTCAATTGTTAAAAAGGAAACGGCTAATCCTATTCCAATAAAGATAACCATATTTTTTCTTTCCGGGATACATGCAGACTAGAGGCCAACAAGACGAGTGAACGGTGGTAACGATAGATCAACTTTATATTGTTCTCTTTACAAACTTACAATGGTATACAAAATCAAATGTTATGTGTTATGAGGACACATCATGTGCTTATTTGTAAACAAAGATTTAGGGATTTTAACTGGCAACTTAGTTTCTCTTATCGTCCCTCGGCGGCGAACGGTGATCATCGCTCCTTTGCCTCCTGTATCATAACCAGACTGCCTGTGACGTTGCATAACGAAAGAGAAATGGTAAATCAGCCACCGTAGAAATGAGACCGACAGAGGATCACTTTACTAACGATGTATGCTATTGGACTGAACACAACGACATGTTTGTATTTAAAGTAGAACTATTTTGATAAGTAACTGTGGGTATCTGATGACCTTCAAACCTACATCTGTTGCAAAGGCACATTTACAAATGCACGGCTAATAAGTGTTCATTGTGTTCATTATGATCGTCTGAAAACATGCACCATTCGTCTCGTAGAAAGGTTATGTATCACAACCAGTAAGTTTCTATGTGTAAACATGATCCGAATACATACGCTTAACTACTGGTTGTGATACAACCTTTCTACAATTCATACTTAACAACCCCAAGAAAATGTTTACAAACAAATGCATCACTCGTCTGTTAAGTTTTGATTTTAAAAAAGGTTAAGGAATCATTTAGTCATCGGGAATATGTCTGTGACTTTCCGTATCTTGTTCCATTTATCAATTTGGGTAAACCATGGCATGCATTGTTTAAAACCGAAAATTGTCTGACACACGCGACCTTTAAAGTGAAAGCAGAAGCATCTAAGAATTTGTTTCGTGTAAAAACATCTGTATGTGAAATAACACTAAACAAGTAACAGGGGTAAATAAAGCAGCTGTTGTCAATGTGATGTATGATATAATATAGACTGTGTGTCCAGCAAAAACTCTACTAGATTGACTACACTGTAGGTGGCCTGTAGTGTGAAAGTGACCTCGCCATACGACACCATCTATAGGGTAGAGAATAGTCGACACAGTATCGGGACCCCGTCACTGAGCTGTCGACGCCACAATAACCACGCTATTGACTTACTGCTAAGCTCGTCTTACACATCTCAGTTTATCTCATGTTTATCAAAAATATAATTTGTTGAACTATACAGCGTTAAAGCGGGTCACCGACCCTGTGTTTGATAAAATATTCAACTCGGTGACACACATATCTCGTTTCACAGATCTATGGAAAGTATGTGGTTCCGTGTTTCGGTCTGGGCGCCGAACCCGAGGTGAATTGAAGAGGAAGACATTTAACGTCAGGCGCTCAGATTAATGACCTACACAGGAAGAGGTATCAGCTATGTTGTCAACGCTATTTTTATGAGTCAACCAACACAGGAAGACCTTTGTCTGTGAATGACCAATTCTACAGTGTAGGTATGTGGTCAACCCACAGTAGTGTATAGTGTTACTATCGCTTGGTCAGCCGGTGACGTGCTTCTGTTTTCTCGGCAACTTCGTTAGTATACCAAACTAGTCCGTCCAAACAGACATTGTCAAACTCTAGTACAACACATTAAACTTACAGTCACTTATTGTCAAACGCGATAGGGATTTGGAAGATATGAATAAAAATGGGGAAAAAAAGACTGAAATCTGTTATCATGTGTCTTCTATCAAAGCGTTGGTCTCCACACTTTACTTCACGCTTTCGTTCTCTTTTATGCCAACATTCTTAGAAAGGCGAACGGCGATATAAATAATCGGTCTATACATATATATGTCTGTAAACTATTTTGGAACATATTTTGTGTGTGTGTGTGTGTGTGTGTGTGTGGGGGGGGGGGGGGGGTTTGAGTTTTTTA
>JAUMHH010170715.1:0-16230 GCA_032359455.1 Chlamys rubida | reverse complement strand
TAGCATGTAACGTTATCATTACATTGTGTATATGATACACAATGGGAGAACAGGGTAGGAGAAAAAGAATCATTCACTCCCTTGTGGGTGAGATAGGAGAATCTCAACCCTCGGGGAAAGATTCTATATGTAACGTTCATCGTGATTCACTTGATTAATTATACCTAGGTTGTTTTAAGCAACAGGATGTTCTAAATAGATGGCATGCTAAGCCTATTAACTGCTGAGCTATGCTTACATGTTTGCGAAGCTTCAATTTACGTAAATATTTGGTACGTCAATATGCCCTTATTTTAACCCATGACAGCAGATTGAAGACTTGTGTTTTTCATCGTTGTTAAGCAACACACTTTCTTGCATTTGACGGGCAGCATCATGTCGGGTTTCAAATGTTGCCCACCCTTGATGGATTACCACGTCGGTGGTAGACAATTCCATTAACTTAAGAACTATGCTGGATTATGTTAATTGTACAAAACACAAGACTGAAGGAAGGGCAAGGGAGGCCAACAGGAAGTGACGTGTAGGGGAAGGGAAGCCCACAGGAAGTCAGGTGGAGGAGGACGGGAGGCCCACAGAAAGTCATGTGAAGGAGGAAGAGAGGCCTACAGAATGTCAGGTGAAGGGGGAAGGTAGGCCAGCAGGAAGTCAGGTGGAAGGGGAAGGGAGGCCAACAGGAGGTCAGGTGGAGGGGGAGGGAGGCTAACAGGAAGTTGCGACAATTAGGTTCAATCATTGTTCCATCTTATATTCACTTGTATTTCTATCCTGATGTTTTACATTTTGCTACGCCGCCCTTGGTATCAGATGAAAGTCGGTTGTGAAGCTAAACGTTCACCCATGCAAGGAAGGCAGAGGGCTACGTCTACAGGCTGGATCGTACTTAGGAACTTCAAGAAGTGGTAACTGTAACTGCCTGATGTTGATGATAAGGGTTTTAACGTATTTTACCCGTTTTCAGCATGTGAACGGATGTTGTAGTGTGCTGGAAGCGTGAGCTCTAAAGTCGGCATCATATCAGGGGAAACAATCGATCAAGTGCCCCCATTGCAACACTGGTATTTCTTCAGTCATTATAAGACAGATGTACTCCTAAACAATTCTGTTAAAACAAACAACTTCATATGATAAATAGGCGCTGAGACAACATCAAGAGTCACAGATGATGTATAATTTTAAATGTTCAATGCCTATAAATCGAAATTGAAATAATAAAATGTAAGAAAATTGTCTGCATTTGACTTCTCGTGGGGACATGTTGGCTATAAAACCAACACTATGCAGAATTGGATAACGAATTAGAATATCTTAAGATCCCATTGGATTTGAAGACGTGATTAGGTTTACAGGGAAACAATTGCGCAGTTGCTTCATGTCCACATGTATTTGCTTCCAATTTCAAATCAATAACCATATTTTCATTATAATGGGCTTGTTTGTGCCGAGAGAGTTTATGGTGCTACGTTCATGACAGGTTCCAACTATCAATTGTCAATGTTTACTGATGGACAGATACATTGCGTGGTTTATTGTTCTCCTATCCAAACATTTCACACGGTTTATGTTGACTATATATGGACGTGTCACCTACACGAATTAGAATAGTCGTGTATTCACGAATAATAAATGCGTGTCCTCGGTACATATTGAAATCCACAGAGAAAAGAATTTCTCGCACCTTTTCTATCTCACCTTTGCGCGACATTTTGCAGAATGTTCGCACAGCAGTGTATTCATCTGCGCACTACTGCAAGAGATACACTCGTATGATTTTTGTAACCCTACTTTTGTCACACATGAGTGTCGAAGTAAGAATAATTTACACACAATTTGCACATTTAATGTTTGTTAAATACGTCTTCCTCTTTGTTAGGACGGACAACATAGTTTACATGAAAACATTAAAACGCGCATTAGTATTAGTATTAGAACACATATATCTGAGACCCCGGACAGAATACTTGCAGTCCATAGCAAAATTGAATAGATTTGCGAACAAAAATGTCCGAAAAAATATCAGTTACCTGTAACTAAGCCAGATCAAACTTTTAAGTCACTCATTAAGAGTGACTTAAAAGTTCGTTAATATCATTGCGTTCCCTATAGGAACATATGTTTATAGACAATAAGCCAGATCGGGGTTTCCTTGTCTCGGAATCGTGGTCCTCGACTGAGGTTACTAAAGCATACTCAGCTACAAGTAGAATTTGTTATTTGAGTTTCATCAGACTTTCCTTATTCTGCTATGTCCTGAAATTAATACGAACGAATTTTCATTATTTACGTCACCTGCAATTTTGATTACGTTTTTCAAATAAGATAAATGTTATTGCCTTTTTCGTTTATGAAATTATTATGTTGTATAACCAGATACTAGATGCAAATACCAGTGATTGTTCAAACGCGTTGAAAACACCAACCAAATAGTTCCCTTCTAGCTACTTTAACTTTGCATTATTGATATGATCTTCCTGTGTATAATATATATGCTCCACAAAAAAACAAACCCATAATAGTAAAGTTAAATGTGGTTCTTCTACAAACCAACATGTATTTTGTATTGATGATGACTTCCAAAAAGTACAGCTATACAATATTTTTATATTGTATATCAGTCTTGTATTTGTATTTATGAATTGCGAAGAAGTTCATGTTGAATTTGTTTCAAAACCAACTCAATTCATCACCCCATGAAATCGACCAAAGCAATATTCAAAGCTTATATTTTAATCAACGTGTGCTTTTTGCAATACTTGTAACTTGTGAAGTCCATTCTGATAGTTTGCCCCAGGTTATGGAACTTGTGCAAGACGTAATGTTAAAACATATAGTCCGTCGATGAAGGACCATCATAAAATATGATGGGGTACTTTGATAGTTAAATACAGCCGAATTATGTAGGAACAAAACACAAAACCATATTTTGTTTTCTTTTCGATTTGTACCGGGGGTTGATACTGACACAAAAGGAAGAATGGGTAACTGGAGGGAGAATTTCTAGGGCAGTACATGACTTGCCACTACCGCTAGCAACTGTGAGCTGATAACATTTTGCTGATTGATCGTTTTTGGTTGTTTAAACAATTTCTTGTGTAGCTTCAATAAACATGTTAAATCTCATAAAATTTTATCTTTTTTTAATACATGTCAATAGTTGTCTCCCTTCGCAAAATCATACGAACAGGCAACGTTAATCTGGTCAAATAAATCGGCAAATGAAACATTTACATTTGGTAGTTGCATTGAGTCCAACTTGAGTAAGACTTGAAATATTACCAATTTAATTTATCTTCTTTATACCTTCTGCTAAGGAGACTATGAGGAACCAACAATAGGTCAGCTGCCCCATGGGGATCTATATACAATGCGACCGGGCGGAATGGTTCGTTGGGTGCATTTTACACTGTATTTCAGGTAGCAGTTTTTAAAGTCGGCATCAGGGTTTTGCTATCACAAGGACGCAAATACACCAACACCAAGGCCTTATCTGTATTAGGACGTCAAACTCCTATACAAGCACCGAACCAACCAAATAACCCACCGTTGTGATTAACACAGAAATAAAATTTGAAGCAAAAATTTGAAAACGTCGAAATAGTCAAATTATTATCCAATTTGGCCAGCAACTAATTTAAAGATGAAAAAAACATAATGTTCATCTATTGTCAATGGTAATAAACAACGCTCGAATCGCAAATTATATTTGAGTTAATTCTTAATTAATTTTCATTAATTTTTCTCATTTCAATTAAAACTATGTTCACCGAAATGATGTGTGTAGTGAAAAGATAGTATTTTATTAATTAAATTTAATATATGTGCATGAAAACTGCAAGTTCTACAGAAAATCAATATTGGCAATTTTCCCTAATCTACTGGACCAATTTCAAAGAGAGTTTACAGATGCGGTAACTGCCCCCTGATGTTGTGCATCCAGGTAGTACTTTTTCATGCCGACCCTTTTAAAAGGATTATGGTTATTTCTTGAAAAAAAATCTTTGTCTCCCTTCTAGACTACTGGACCGATTTTAATGAAAGTTTACAGTTATACCCCCTGATGTCGTGCAACATAGTAGTTTTTTTTTATTCTGTTAGGAGAAATGGCCCTTTGTTAAAAATCTTTGTCCTGACAACTCTTCCTTAACTGCCATGACGATTTCAGCTAAACTGGTTCATCTAGGCTAACAAGATCTAGTTTGCCAGTATGTTTTGGCATTGGTACAAGAAGTATGTCAGTGACCTATACACTTACATAGGTGTACAGTTCAGTGAATGAAGAAATCATTACTGGGTTGAGACTATGGCTTGCTTTGCAATACTTTGCCTTAGTTAGCCTTTAGCTTTAGTGTTCCTAACTAAAATATCATGCAAATAACAATAAAGCATTCCGCCCGGTAACATTATATTGGCAATAGATGAACCAGTTGTTGACAATGACCTAAGTGTTGAACGTTAAGCAGGGAAAATACCATTTTTAGGTACTTTGGTATGTTTCGGCCTGGGGACAGAACCTATAACCTTCCTTATCTGGGCGAACGTTCAACATTAAAGCCAAAAGCTAGGTCTAGCCAAGCAAGGCGTTAGGAAATAAAAGGTACATGTAGCTAAAGAGGAAGAAAGAAAGATACGAAATATTGCAATGCGTGCAGTATAACTATTTTGATCGCTTTTGTGTTTTCAGGTAGAGGGCACAAAAGCAAATACCAAATACTGTCGGGGTTTTCTCACATTAGTCACCTTTTACAATACAGGCAGTGGGTAACATCAGATCTACTTTTTCAATATCTCCGGTCTGCAGGGGTTGACGAACAAGGGGAAATAGAAGTAAATAATTTAAAATCTGGACTGTCCTTGTACAGAAGGATGTGACTGTTTGAGTGCACATGGGCGGGGCCCAAAAAGGGAATATGAAAAGCTGATCCGATCCGCATGCTTAAGCCACATACACGTTTGATCCCATCAAAGAAACAAATACATAATTCAACCAGGATTGGCCTGGAGTATGGACTTAGTCTCTATATAGTATTTCGAAAACAGTTTAAATATCCACCCTGAAAACTGCTTACGTATTTTTGCTGGGCATGAAAAACTGATCCATCCATGCTACCTAGATTGCTCTTGGATCTGTTCTCACTCCTCATAGCATAGACATATTTGAAATCGTCACACCCTTACCTTATGTATGGACAAGAAGAAACCAACACAGTCAAGCCTGTCAACAAGTGGCCAGTCCTTGTACCTGGATACTTTTTTTTTAATTTAATACCAAAGCTAATTTCTATCCGACTTGTGATAGAAACGATCTGATGCTGATTGCTGAGTGCTACCTCACTAATATACAAGGCCAGAGGAACAAAGATCTTAATATGTATGTTTAGGGTTAATCAACTTAATTGAAATACCAAACAAGGAAGATAGAAAAAAGATAGTACAGATTTCAAGTATTGTAAGGAGGGTACAAGATCGAATTTGATCTCTTAAATGTCCTCCTAGAAGAAAAGACTTAAGAAAAACTCTGATTCTGGAGGGGGATCTACATAACCCAGCTCTTGAGACGTGCATTGGGATAAACAGAGTTTATTCTCTCCTCAAAACTGCACAGGTGCTGTTCAGAATCGGCACAGTTCTCGCCAATAGTACATGTATATAAGATTTAATTAGATATTACTAAATAAAGAAAATCCCGTTAAAACTAAGAATGTGTTACCGGGAAGTGCTATTACAATATCCAGGTATTAACAGCATTGCAAACCATTTTCATATTTGCTTTTCTTTGTATACTTCACAAAGACTGAGTAACGATAAAGCCAATTAGTTAGCATGCTTATGACAGTATAAGTAGTACCCTTTTGTAATCTAACAAAAAGCTGGAACACAATACGTTCGTACGTGTAACAACAAAGGCCGAGTCAGTTTTTGTTCTCCATTTTATCATTAACCTATATGATACCATTGTTCCAACTCCATAACACTTCGGATAGGGTAAAGGATATATCCTTTGTTACTTACTGAACATGTATGAGGACGGACATCCTATAAGTCGTAGGTTCCCGCTCATTATTACGTTGGGGGAAAAAAGGTGATGGTAATTTGAGACAGTCATGTGACTTTAAAGCTTGTTTGTTTGCGAGTTAACGTCCTCGCTACAGCGAAGGTCATATATAGGCTACTGTATAAGGTGGCACAGAAACCAACACAGTCAAGCCTATCAACTAGTGGCCAGTCCTTGTACCTGGATACTTTTTTTTATTTAATACCGAGGCGCGCGACACAGGCCCTCCGTGCTTCCTGTGTTGTTGATTGGGTTTAGAATCTTGATTACAGATACATGCATTGAAGGACGCGCTTTCGCGTAATGCATGCTTTTTCATGTGTACCTTATGTATGCGTGGGTGTTTTCCGACTTGTGATAGAAAAGATCTGATGCTGATTGCTGAGTGCTACCTCACTAATATACAAGGCCGGAGGAACAAAGATCTTAATATGTATGTTTAGGGTTAATCAACTTAATTGAAATACCAAACAAGGAAGATAGAAAAAAGATAGTACAGATTTCAAGTATTGTAAGGAGGGTACAAGATCGAATTTGATCTCTTAAATGTCCTCCTAGAAGAAAAGACTTAAGAAAAACTCTGATTCTGGAGGGGGATCTACATAAGCCAGCTCTTGAGACGTGCATAAGGATAAACAAAGTTTATTCTCTCCTCAAAACTGCACAGGTGTTGTTCAGAATCGGCACAGTTCTCGCCAATAGTACATGTATATAAGATTTAATTAGATATTACTAAATAAATAAAATCCCCTTAAAACTAAGAATGTGCTATTACAATATCCAGGTATTAACAGCATTGTAAACCATTTTCATAATTACTTTTCTTTGTATACTTCACAAAGACTGAGTAACGATAAAGCCAATTAGTTAGCTTGCTTATGACAGTATAAGTAGTACCCTTTTGTAATCTAACAAAAAGCTGGAATACAATACAAATTGTACGTTCGTCCATTTCATCATTAATCTATATGATACCATTGTTCCAACTCCATAACATTTCGGATAGGGTAAAGGATATATCCTTTGTTACTTACTGAACATGTATGAGGACGGACATCCTATAAATCGTAGGTTCCCGCTCATTATTACGTTGGGGAAAAAAGGTGATGGTGATTTGAGACAGTCATGTGACTTTAAAGCTTGTTTGTTTGCGATTTAACGTCCTCGCTACAGCGAAGGTCATAGTAAGGCTACTGTATAAGGTGGCACCGCTGTAAAGGAACAGCAGCAGGACAACCAAGGTTGGTTGTTTATACATTATACAAGGGTCAAATGATTTTAAATCTTTCAATCAGAGATATATATATATATGTATACATTATTATTATTTTATAATATAAACACTTTACTTCATCATCAGTTAGAAATAAAGCAGCACAACTCTGATTATTGAAATTGATAAAATTAAGCGGTTTTACTAATAAACATTTTTTTGCAACAGTTTACACGACAAAGTGTTTTTATCTTTTTAGCCCCTACTATCACCGATCGGTTCCAGAAAGACAAAGCGCCCTGATGGTGCAGTTAATATAATTTCGGTACACGCTATCTATTACTTAATATTTTCTGAAGAAGTCGTTTGAAGTTAATGACATACTTTACCCTTATGACCATGCAATCAGGTCAATTGTATTTCAGCTCACTTGTCCCGAATGGCCAAGTGAGATTATGCTATGGTGCAGCGTCCGACGTACGTCCAGCGTCAACGTTTTCCTTTAAACGATTTTTCTCACTCCAATATACCAAGCGTGCTTGAAGAGCTACATAGTCTGTTCAAATGAATGACCTTAACCCACTTTCAAGGTCAGAAGGGGCAATAACGGTTACTCACAATTTCTGCTGGGCGTTATTCCATGACGTTACAGTATAAATTCTGTCTTTTTGTTCTTCACAAAAAGCGTTTGACATATGAGACCCCTGTGACCTAGCGTACAAGTTCATTTTTGTTCGAAAACGTTTTGGGGGATCATCCCAGGAATCTACCAGCCTGTTTTAATGACAGCCTTTCTGCTCTTCAAAAGCAGTTGTTTGAAGAATTATGTGACCATGCGAATAAGTCAAGTCATTTTTGTTTGCAAGCTTTGTTTATCATTATTACAGCAGACGTATGACTTGAGGCATTAATTTTCTTCTGAAGTCGTATGTGTATTTTACATGTTTGACCCCTGTGACCTTGAATTAAGGCCAAGGTCATTTGTTATTAGCAAACAAAATTTGCTTTATCCCATGAAACGTCCAGCCAAATATCTTGACTCGACGCCTTTCCGTTCTATAGAAGAAGTCGTTTCAAGAAAGACTGTCACACCATAACGGCAGGCGAGCTAATAACGGAAATCCACCAGCATTCAATACCCTTTAATCAAGAAATATATAATGAAAAAAAGTCAATTATGTTTTTAACAAAACAAAAATAACTTAATTTGAACGACGTTATTGTTGCTAATAAATATCTAAAAGCACTTTGACAAGTCAGGTGACATTAAAATGTCACACAAATGGCTTGCACTACTCAATCATCCAATAAATATGCATTTCAAAGAAGAGGTTTGGTTTTGTTTGGTTTAAAGGGTTACAAGTCCTATCAACAGCTACGGTCATTTATGGGTTTGCATACAGGTGTTGTGTTTATGTGTGAATGTGTGTATGTGTACCGGAGGCAGGGTATGTTAATGTATTTTCCTCCTTGTAATAGCGCGGATTTGATTTCGTCTATATAGTGCTATCCCACTGAAATACCATGCGGAAAGCCCCAGCATATTATTCAGCCCGATCGCATTATCCTCAATGCTGAACGTTAAGCAGGGAATAACAACTATCATTTTAAGGACTTTGGTAGCCCCCGGCCAGGGGAGAGATTATAGTTTCTCTTACCCTGGCTGGAGAGGTGTATCCACACGTTTACTGGTGTGAGATACCATTGTCTCACCCTATGGTTGAGACAGGGGGATTCCCCTATTCATAACAAAGGCATGACGTCACGTCGACCCATCAACTTCACGTCAATCTTGAGTTTAGCCTGTAATATGTTAACATTACATTATGTATTTGATACATAATAGGAGAACAGGGTAAGAGCAAATAAAGAATCATTCACTCCCTTTAGGGTAAGATTTTACCCTGAAGGGACCCTCGGGGAAAGATTCTTAAGCTGATATACACTTGTATCAGCTGTTTTTTTATTGCAATTTGGACAATGTAACAATGCAGATCTGTATGCTGTCTGTATAATCATTTATTAAAAGTCTTTCGTTTTCATAATTGTACAGTATAGCATAAAATACATTGTGTAAAATAGGAACATATAATCTTTCCTTTATCTTCACTATTAAAATGTGTCAACGCTTTTTCTCGCGCTTCTAATTCAATATTTTCACTAGCATCTAATGGATTATACTCTCCCAACCTTCTAGAATAAGATACACTAAGGTTTATATAGTTTGCATGCACTTAGGCAAATGGGCACTGTACTGGGGAGTCTACCTGGTTATCTGCCAAAAGCGTTAAAAGGCATTTTTATATCCAAAATTATTGACAACTGTTTGAAAAAGTGCCAGGAGTTCCCGCAATAACCACAGACAAAGACATATCGCCCTGTCATCAGTGACTGCAACACTATTTGTAATCGCTCCTAAACTGCTACTTACATCCGACCTAACACACTATTGTGTCACAATGGCACAATGGCACAACGTAACAGCCACTAGGTTAGGTTTCTCCATTTTGAACGTCGTCTACATCACCGATCGATGGTGTAATTTTTATCTTTTGAAAACGATTGATGAATCGTAACAATCGTTTACCCAGTCGACCAAGGAGACGCCAGAACGTTTTGTAAATCATTAATAGGTATTTATAAAGAAGTCCTGCCTACTGCTATTCAAAACAAGAGATCCAAGTGATCTTGGTGCCAATTGTCGTAAGATCTTCATTAGTTCTATGTAAGTATGACTTTGTCCTTCATTTCTCCACTTTTCTCATTTGTTTGATATTTAGCTTTGTCAACAGTTAATAATCCTATGGTAAATTTTGTTTTAATTGTCATACAGCTTGGTTTGAGTTTTCTTTCAAAACGAGGTCATGGTACATCATGTATATATTTTTCTAATATAATTTCCTAAGAAAAATTGATTACAAACTTTAACTCTCAGAAAAAGTAAAATGGCTAACTGGTGGCCATATTATTTTTTGATCATTCTAAAAATGAAACATGCACAACCGAGGACCATATGAAACCTACACAGGAGATATTGAAAACGTTCTTCTTGAAAATAGCAATTCAATTTTTACTGTAAAAATCCAAGATGACAATTTTGTTTATCCTTTCAGTCAAAAAAATGAAATATGAACAACTATGGACAAGGGGAAACTTACATATACATGTCAGGTACGCCTTGAGAAATATTGATAACAAAATGAAACAGGCAGCTATCGTGTATTTTTAAAGCTTAGCATGCAAACGAAACATGCAAATCTATTGACAAAGGGAAAGTAAAAATCTAGGAAATGTTAGAAAGGTATGGCATGTGCTTCTTGAGAAATAGTGATAACAAATTAAGCTCTAAAAATCAAAACAGGGTACTGGCAGCCATCTTTTTTCTCCTTTTCAATTCAGCCCCAAAATAAAACTTGCACAACTACGAACTAAGTGAAAACTTTCATATGAATTTTGAGAAAGATTAATTCAGTACTTCGTCACTTATAGTGCCAACAAGAATCGTTTAAGGACGGACGACGCACGATTTGATTGACGGTTGACTAACTAACAGTTCAACAAAAAGTAACCTATCAGGATATAGCTTTGAAATTTTGTTCGCAATCTCAAAGCATATATAAATAAATAAAATTATGAAATGAATACAACTGAATATATAGTGCCTTTTGCAGAAGATCAAATCGTGATAGCATGATGTATGTTTGCTTGTTTAGCGTTAAACGTCTTCGCAACAGCCAGGGGCATATGATGACTGATATTATGGATGCAATTGCTCTGAAATTAATTGTCTTCTCATATCATCAAGTGTTCCCAGACGCAATTTTCAAGAAAAAAGGCACCAAATATCTTGTGTTAAATATGTCGTATTAAGTGAAAATGTTACGAGTTAAAATAACTAATTCGATGGATTTTTCTTCGCTCATGATATGGTGTCGATGCCACCTATCCGCTATGTGTGTTAAGTTATTCCAATACACACGTGAAAAGAACAATCACGAAAAAAGAAAATCTGACAATTAATTGATGCGGTGTCGTATGATGCGCGACCATGGAGGCACTGAAGTCTTGTGGTAGGACGCCGGGATCGTGACCGAAAGGTTGCGGGTTCGAGTCACGGCACGGCACTGTGTTGTATCTTTGAGCAAGATACTTTACCCCGCTTGTTCCAGTGTACTCAGCTGAAAATGAGTACGTGGATGTGCAATGCTAGAATTTTTGAATGCTAGCTGTGAGCGCTGAAATGGCAGCACAGGCTGTATGCTCCCCAGAGAATTGAGAAAGATATTGACCGGTTGCAAAGGCCTTATAACCACGGATAATAATGTTTGAACCGCTTTGAGACGACCTACGAGCTAGGTTGTGATAAAGCGGTATATAAGAACCTCGAATAATTATAATTATTCTTATAAATCACAGAGACAGAATGTTGGCTGTTGAACTAGATCTGCGTTTCATTACAGACCCCCGCACGACAAGCTGACAGCTGTGATACACCGGAATCCTTAGATTTGATCTGGATGTATCGCACAATCAAACAATTCAAACAACAGGCGATACATGTTACATCACTACCTGTTTTTTTAATACAAATAAAATATACCTCATCAGGAAAATTCCAATCGCTAAATTGCTGACTTTGCAGAACTACGAGCTATAATTTAACTGCAATCGCCTCAAAAGTATTTAATTGCCAAGCTACAGCAATTCGTAATTGCCAGGCTTTTCCCTTTCACTAGATATTTAGCACAATGCATGACAAAATATGTCAACGCACGAAAAGCGTTGTTTTTGTGCTCTGATGTCGACTTTTGTTGTGATTACATTTTATTGATTTTACTCAGTACATTTTTGAAAAATTACTGTCCTATTGAAGAGTAAAAAAGGAAAACAACTGGTGCATTCTGCCTAGAAATCGGGACAACACTGTCCCGATTTCTAGGAAGAATGCACCAGTTATTTCCATTTTTTACTCTTCAATAGGACAGTCATTTTTCAAAGTGTTATCTTACAATGAAATCTTGTTATAATGTTCGTCAGGGCGAATATCATAATGCACATCATTCGATTTTAGAAACGTGGTATTTGAGGGCATCGTTATCAGTTTAAATTTATATCCCCAATAGTCAAAGTACTTTTTAAAGGTGAGCGACAATGTGGTCATTGCATAACAGAGGTAAAACCCTATGTACTTTTCACGAAGCAATGTGACCGTTTAAACTAAATTTGCTTTCGGAAACGAAAACATCTACATTCAATTTTAACTGTAAGATCGTATGATAGTGTCACCCATAAGTTAACATTACGTTTCGTAAAAGAGTGTTAAATGGCACAAGCTGCGTCTAAGAAACCTTAAAGGTCTGTCGTAATCACATTTAAGAATTTCAATAGTGCACTCGAAGTCCAGTCAGTTAAGCATTTAACTTTCCTTCGATGTGGTCTTAAATAACTCCGAATAAGCCTTTTTAGTCAGTTTGAAGGTTTGCATTGTTTTTATAAGCATTTATAGTGTATGAAAAGTAAATACGGAAATAAAACAAAAAAATTAGTTAGTCAAAGCAAATAGTGTAATTAAGATTAGGTAATAGTTTATCTTTAAATAATAATAATAAGGCAATAAAAGCAAATTTGTGTAACCTTAAACTGCTGCTAAGGAATCTCGACAGTTATTGATAGAGATGTTTTTCAAAGCAAATGTAGAGATACGACTTCAAAATGGTAGTCACTATTCCGTGATTAACGTTCAGTATTTAGGGTAATGCAACAACTGGCTCATCCATTTTGTTAGTAAAATATGACCGGATGGAACGCTGTGTTGGGTGCCTTCGGCATGATATTTCCTGGAAATAGCATTATAAAGTCGGCATTAGATCCGCGTTATCACAAGGAGGCAATTACACCAACATTCCCAGCCCCCAGCACACATGCTCGGATCCACAGCTCACATTGAGACAAGTCCTTAAATGACCTTAGCTGTTAAAGGGACGTTAAACAAAATGAAACCAAACGTTTATTAAATTTTCCTCTTCAAAGTCTATATAATTATCCTTATATATCTTATTCCAAAATCAGTGTAAACAAATCTCTGAGTAAACATTTCCTAAATCTTATGTGTTTAATATGTTAAATATATAAATTCTTGTGAGAAAAAATACATCTCTGCAGTTATGTTTATATTTCTGCTTTTAAACTGACTGGACTGAGGATGGAATGCGGGGTCGAGATTTAGTTTTGTTTTCTAAGGTTTAACGTCCCATTAACAGGTAAAGTCATTTAAGGACGTGCCTTAATGTTTGTAGTGTGCATTCAAAAGTAAGGTATTGCAAAGGAGTTTGGAATAAAGAAGAGTGTCATAAAATACAAGATCCCTATTGTTGTAATGGGTATAGCGGATTTACGTTTGTAGTTATTATGTCCCGAGGCAAAGGACATTAAAACAACCCCCTAGTCTGTAGGGGGGTTCCAATCTTCATTACCTCTAACAATATGTAGTTTGTACAATCTTCGCTCATTCTTTGACATGCAGAGATGAATGCAATGAGAAAAAGGAAGCAAGATTAAGGGTGTTATTACATAATTCTTCATTGAAATTTAAGTCCAACCAAGAAGTAAAATGAGACGAATAACAGACCTTGTCAATCTTTCGAAAAATCTTAAGCTAAACCACATGAAGCAAAAGCATTTCCTGCGTTTTAAATGTCGCTTGTCTTTTTGTCACCTCCTTAATAAAATAAAGTAAGTCGGTCACGTCACCAACGATGACTCTGAGAAAATTGTTAATGATAACACACACTGAACTCCAGGGTATAGTAAACTAGGTCATTGTGAAGGCAGTGCAATGTATATGGCTAAACTGCAGCCTCTCCGTTAGACACCCTCTGGCTAAGCCATTCATTAGTCAGAACAAAACCCATTTATTCTGACATTCTCTTGAGTATTCCTTACACATGGTTGTTACACAAGGAATTTGCTGTCTTTTGTTCATCAATTGTTTGCAGTAGAATTGGTTTATTTTTTATTTTGGTTAAACGTTGCCAGTAAGATTGTACTTCACTGAAATACAATGCCATATACACCAAAAAGTAAACCATTCGGTCACATTATTATTACGACGGAATTGACATTTAACATTGGTTCATATGAAGACATGTGTCTAGGAAGGCTGCGCAAAACGGATTTGATGTGTTAGTTCAGGCGTACTTCAAACAGCTAAGGTCATTTAAGGACATCCGAAAATAAAGAGTAGGAAGTGCGTGAGAAAACAAAAATAGGTCGCAAGTGTTGTAATATGAGCAACAGTCACTTTAAATATCTTCAATGTTACCTCTGATTCTGCAGGGGCCTATACTGCTTCCTCCGTATGATAGCATGTATTGGGAACAGCGGACCTTTTAACTGGCTCTCACATCATTCACACTTTTGGCAACAAGATGTTATATTTGTGTATTATTTTACGGCATACCGACAAGTTTAGTCAAATAGCATGTTTATTCAAATTTGAAGTTTATTTAAGAAAGATATTTTGCAAAAGCTTAAGTTTGGAAAAAGATCAATTAGAGCTCAGTATACTAAATAAATGTGCGGAGATCACGTGTTTCACTTCAATTTTAGACTGGATATTCGTTTATTGTACAAACATACCAAGTGTTCATCAACATCACACAATCTTTAAACAAGTCATTTTGTGGAACCAAAGTCTGGACGGACGGATGTTCCCTATATCATAATTTATTGACAGGCGTATGCAACGTTCGAGATAACATCATGTTAGTAGTTAAGTGCCTTTAAGACCTGACACAGGGAACAGTTTCCCTTATTTCATCAGCTATGGTTTCACAATACAGTGTCATCCAAGGTTCGACATTGTTGCTAACAGTGGTCTGTAGATTAATTTTGATTTGTGGGGTCCCCTTTGTAGAAGACATACATGTACAAGTTAACAGCGTTGTATAGCAGCTATAATCGTGGGTATTTAAGACTATTTAGAATACATTGTAACAGAGCTAATTACCGAAAGCAATTTAATGACTATACGGTGTGTCATGATAAGCACACGCACTACCATAGAAAGCATTACGCAAGTGTATACACGTAAGCCTACAGTGCATATTTAGCCTGCTTATTTGAATATATGGAGTAGTACTAATGACTGCCTTCAAAAAAATAATGTATTTAAACTAATGACCGGCTGAAATATTTTCCGTATGTGGTATTCATCTCCGTAGACAGCGTAGACTCCTAACAACTAAGCTAGAACGTCCCAGACAGTGTTTATATGTATTTCTTTTTTTTATCAGAACTGTACTTATGTAGCGGTAGGCAGACTGCAATACCTATGTTGGAGATCTGTTTCCTTGCAACATGCAACGTTCTGGGTAAATGTAAAAAGATTCTAAACGAGTTTTCTTTGATGATATTATTACATTCCCCGGACCGAGTATCGAGGTAAAAACTTGTAATGAATACATTGCGTGATACAAAATTGATTTGCGCTAACCTTTCACCCCCACTGCCATGTGTCATTTCAATTTTTTTCAGATTTATTTCCTTTAAACAAAGTTAAATATATAGACGCCATTGATAAACGAGTAGGTTTTTCTTCAAAATGCCGAAAGGAAATGCATGCCTCAACACTGTCTAGTAGCGTTGGTTAAAGGATAAAATCGACTACCATTCAACCAGTAAATTGGGTATCGGTGATGCGCGTGGGTTTATTTGTTTGGTGTGGTTTTGCTTGTTTTACGGCACATCGACAATGTAAATCATTCAGAACTAAACAACATGGTGAGAATGCATCAATGATATACGAAGTGGTTGTACAATATATAATATCTTACTGAAAAAGTCAATTGAGTATAAATAAGCATATAATATGAAAAGGCAAAGCCTTCAAAGAGCGAAGCTTTTGTTGATCTCTGATATTTACTGATTCAGAATGAGATAATACTGCTTTCAGAATGAGGTAAGA
>JAUMHH010170704.1:0-16231 GCA_032359455.1 Chlamys rubida | reverse complement strand
ACAGGATTTGGCAATAGCGTTCACTTGTTTCTCCATGTTCAGTGAACTATCAAAGTATACCCCTAGGTTTTTAACAGTTGAGACAGTCTCAATAGTTCTGTCACCGACCTTGAGCTAGAGAGCCATTGTTTGCTGACACTTTGGGGAAATGACGATTAGTTCCGCCTTTTACTGAATAAGCTTTAGCATGTTGGCGTTCTTCCAGGTACTGATACCTGTCTGACAAGCTTTTACCAATATTTATATTCTAGGATAATCTTTGTTGTGTAAGAGATATAGTTAAAACTGACATGTATTACTAAGAACTATGGACAAGCCGCGGCAGCCAAACAATAAACTGACAAATCAGGTGACCACCTCTTTACCCATTGATGACAGAGTGTTGGGAAAATATTTGGGGAAATGTCAATGTTGGTCCTGATCATCCAATGTTTTGATGTTGACTATAGGGTCACAAGACCAGGCACGCAGTTGGTCTATACGCTGGTACTCAGGTGAATCCATCCAAAATACTGCTTCTTGTACTCGAACCAAGACCCTGCCCTAGGCCTGGACCCGCTCCTTAACGAATCCTCTCGGAATAAAGGCTAGCTACGCCCCTGATTTGACCACCCTGTACATGAAGCAGTGTGTTAGTAAACATGGTTGGTGTAACACAAAACTATCATTGCAATATGGTTAAAAAATTGACATTCAATACAGAAAATTCAAAAAAAAAATTACTGATCGAAAACATCAAGTGGATACATGAAAAATAATTATAAAATTGTTTGTAACAAAAATATATTTTGAAAATTTTGGTTATACGATTCGGTCAGCTCATCAAAGCTCTTTAACAGTGGGACTTGGTAGATTTACTACCTCTGACTTAACACAATTACCAATGATAATTAATGTTAGGTACAATACGTATGTCCTCTTTCGAAAGATTTATTGCATTCATATCACATCAACTGTCAAATTTGGTAAAACTAAACGAGACACTTCAGCTGTAAAAAATTGATAAAACAAAACGAGACATATTTTTTGGTATCACTACAACTCTAAAATTGAAAAATAAAAAACGAGAAATATTTTTTGTCGAGACGCATTGATAAACCTCTTCATTAATTCAACTATCAAGGTAAATTATAATCATTGCTATTTTCTTATTACATATATCTGACATCAAAATAATGAGAAAAATTAACCATGATAGTTCATAATAATCATTGGATTTTTATGATGAATCAGTCTTCGGGGTTTAAAAATATGAAAGGCATATTAAAACTCAATTTCAGAATTTGACTGAATTTTTACTACTGAGTTCTAGAATATCAGGCGAATAGGGAAGTGTATAAATAGCTTGAATCTGTAAAGTGAGTATTCTGCTCAGCGCAAAATTACCAATGCCACAATCTCCTTCCATTCAATATGTTGTACGTAAACACAGTTTAAAACAGCATGTTTTACATCGTTTGAAATACACTCATTTTTCAAATCCAGTACTTTTTAATACTACATATCAAACATCTTAATTATATAATTTACCTAACGCAAACTTGTGTACGTAGATGTTAAGTTGGTAATAAGAACATGTCACCATGTGTAGTGTAAATGTCTGAAACCACAGACGTCACTGATGCGAAAAAGATTTGAAATATATTTGCCTTGTTGATTTCATTAACCGATATGTGTAGTTTATGCTAAACTAACTGATTTACAAAGAGGATAATATCTCCCTATATGGCTGGACCAATTATGACACCTCTAGTAAGGCGTGAAAAGTATACATGGATATCTATCACTAAGGTGATTATATGGTGGCGATTTCTTGATAGCTGCATTACCGAAAATAGAGATTTGTGTTACTGATATACAGTGCAGAGAATCCTCGAGAATCATCGATGATTACGTTTGATGTTCCAGCGACGTTTCCATGCCGAAAAGTAATTAACATGGCTTAATTAAGCAAATCCATTAGTGGTCAGTTTTTGTATCTATTGAAATCGGAAATTACAGAGGAGATTTGCATGTAGTGATTCAATAAATTGCTTTTTAGCAGATTGCACTAAACACATATACCGATGTGATTAAGTTTTTTTTGTAATTATAGGTTTATGATTTTTTGCGTTCATAAGGCAGTTAGTGTTCTTCAAGCGATTGTCTCGTGATATATTGAACATTGTTCTATTGGCAATGGAACTAGAATTTTGAACTTTGCTTTTACGCCTAAACCCATCCTCGATATCCAGGGGTTACGCTCACTTTCGCCCTCTACACCCCTGGCATATGTCATGGCAAAATTGAAGGCTCGGTGTGCGCCACCTTGTTGATGAGACAAGGGGACTAATTCGATCCTTTGATATACATCAAAAGAATCTCGCGGTCACGTAACGGTAAAAGTTGACAGACTTTGAAGTCGGGCGTCTCTCCTTTGTAATCTTCAAAGGACAGGTATCAGCATAGCGATTGGTCAGGTTTTTTTTCCTGAGACCAATCATACAGCTATCTTCGTGCTTTCAATTTTGCCATGACATATTCCAGGGGTGTAGAGAGCGAAAGTGAACGTAACCCCTGGATATCGAGGAGGGCCTAAACCATACGCCGACCGAACCAGCTACATGTCTGATATATGACATACGCTCTTCATGAACTTACCATATTTCCATTAGTTCCGAGCTCACGGCGTTGTATGAAACAGGAATGCGTCAACATGAGAATATATTGATTATGGCATATCTATTGATATCATTCCAGTTTCTGTATCGAGAGTGTATGATGTGATGTTGAATGAATCTTCACGGTACACCAGCTTCTAATTACTCTGTGGAAATTATCTCGTTTTCCAGCATTTTCAAACCTCAAGCATTGTTCAACATGCTTGAAACCTATACGTCGTGCCCAGTGAATTAATTGCTACATGGTTACCAATTACACTTGCATGGACACATCATGAATACCAAACGTTAATATCAAAATTATTGTTAAGAAATAGGGATAACATAACATGAAAAGGAATTAATAAAAAAAATCAATCAATATATTCTTTAGGGATTAGCAACGAAAATAATCGGCAAGAGCCCGTTTCAAATGAAATCGTCATACGAAATCAGTTTCTCGCATATGACCATTACATGTGTTTTATATATAGATATCATAGTATGTCTTCTGACGTCACAACTTTACCCCGGCAGATCCTTAGGTATGCGTTATAATTATTCATTAATGACACATAATCGTTAAAATGTGAATCACTTGGGTTTTTAAATCAATATTAATTGCAACAACTATTATGTTAACTGTGTCACTGTGTCACTTAAAGCCATCGCCATGTTTCCATATTCGATTTGAAGAACATTCACTTAAGAAGCTTGACGTATCGTTACGATCAATTTAATGAACGGAATTTGGTTCGATAGACAGTTAGGAAACAATTAGAATCCAAAACCAACACTTAGAAATCTTAATTCCAGTTAATTTGTATAACTAATAAAAAAGCCTGCATTTCCAGTTTCATAGTTCAGCTTATTGTAGCATCAAAGGAATTCTGATTCTTGGTTAAAAACAAACAAATCGGATACAGTCATAAGTAATGCATTGTTGATGCATAACCATACCATTTCTCCGATTCCACTTCTGTAGATGGTCGATACCATTTTAAATTCATGACGATAATCTATTGAGGTGTCTTAATCTACATCTCGTTAAGCTAATGGACTAGGGTATAACTGAGATATGTCTCTAAACAGATATTGATATAATGACGACTTCCCGCCAGGACCGGGTCGTGAGGAGAACCGAAATCGATACAGCGTAAACACAAAAAGACAGTTGTGTAGTGAGACTTGTTTTTATCACATTTGGCCATACAGTCAGCTAATACAACTACGTAAAATCGAAATGGAAGATACTGTATAATAATCTTCAGAGGACGTTACCAATAATGTACATAGAACAGTTAAATACATGTGTGTAGATAGATCATGTATGGACCATAGCATTTCTTGGTGTTTCCAAATCAATTCAATCTGGCAAAGCCTGTGTATATGGTAGCAAAATGGACAGAGAACGGCTGCACAAGGAATAATGTTCGAGGTGCAAATTGTTTTAACCATTTCCGAAATTGAAAGACTTGCAAAACCCAATTATAAGGGGTTTATTGTGTTATGGACGATCAGTCATATTCAAGGATTTACAAAAGCATCGGAGGTATTGACCAATCCAAGGACGATAGATTTTACTCATCAATTCGAAACTATTTGCCAAAAATTTCCACAGAAACACGACAGAGGAATAGATGCACATAGACAAAGGTTGTGAATATATTCTTTCATTAACATTTATTAACGTTTAAAACCGTCATCCGGACGCAGATATCATAACGATAGAATGTATCAGCCATGCTTTGTTGTAGCACATTGAAACTGAAAAAGAAAGTAATATATAACACATATACCACAAAGGATTTATTTCGAATGTTGATAAATTATAGCTTTGAATATATAGTGTTATTTGTTGATATTTACAAATTGTTTTTTTTTTTTTGTTTTTTTTAATCTGAGTACATACATATACAAATGCATATTTACTATCAACTTCGATACGATTTTTTAAAAAAAATCCTATTACAATAGAATTAATTCACTATGAACAGGTGTGTGCTGAAACATTTCTTAATTATTTGAAATAACATGAAGTAAATGAGACAAAAAAAGATAACAAAGTCCACTCTATGGCAGCAGAAAAAAGGTCATTTCCAGTGATATTTACCAATCAATTTGAACAGGGTTGAAGTAAATCTATTCCCTATAACTGCAGGAAGACATAATTTTATACTTGGATGATTTCAATAGAAGTGGTATTTAGAGTTATGTATAAATCGATTCTAATATAATTTGGACTTGTTCACTGTCCAATCAAGGTTTAATCGGATTTACGATGATGAAAGGATGAATGAGGCTTTGTCAATGCATACGAAATTCGTTTTTGATCGTGTTTATAACCGGATATCACATTACAGTATTGCAAGTGTTTCTAATGGCAACTACATTTTCTGAAACAGTGGCGGGTTATAATTGAACACAAGTGTGATAAAATGTTACCATCGGTTATAACATAAGTGTTATTATGACATATGGGGATAAATGGCCATCACCACGAAGGAGTACCAATGGTAGAGGAGAAATGTCAAAGCAATTATTTTGTTTTGACGATATAGCACACAATAATTGAGAAATAGGTCAAAACACCACATGATTTGGATATACATGTAAGATAGATATAGTCTAATGGTGAAAAGGTCACATCATAGGTCAAAACCACAGTGCTACTATCGGCGAACAGACGAATGATTTATTCATGATATGGCAATTGTCAATTAGGATCTGGCGTTGGTTCAATTTTGTCACATAGCCTTATGTGTCTAGTTGATACATTTAGGAATTTATATCCAATTTCGAAAGTGCATTACGTCCTTAAAGTATGAATAGTGCATGAGCTGTGTTGATAAACAGATGAAAACTATTATTTGTATGGAATTTCCCAATAGAACGTGCATTTGCTCGTGCAACCAGTGGTATAATTAGATACAAATGATAGTAATTGAAATGCAGTATGTGCCTCAGAGGAGTAGGCCCGTAATGTGGTGTCTACGGTTTAGTGACGTATGGAACGCTGAGAGAAAGCAATATATGCTGCAGCAAATATTTTGGACTATGCGACAAATCGAGGCACAGCAAAAATAGGAACAAGCACTGACAACTGTGATTCATCTCTAACACTGTGTACACTGGAGACATCATTTGTATGTAAGTATTACATTGACTTAGTAAAAATATTTACAGTACAAGTTCTAACGCTTTTCCTGTTAGGAATTTACATACTTTCCCTTAAAATCTTGCAACTTTGTTTTTATTTCCTTTTTTACAAAACCTTTCCTGAGTAAAATAGAATTGCGTTATGTACTGGTATAACAGAATGAAATGGATATAGCCTTTAGTTTATTGGGTAGAAATTGTCATGTTGGCAATTACATAGCAATGTGTATTTCATAGTATGACAATATGCTAGTCGGGAATAATGTCGCGCTTATTTAGTCACGCGAAAGCAGAGAAATTTACAAAGCTCGAAAATGTAAAGTATTATGTCTCGCCAGGTTGAGGACAGTAAACCCTTGTGACCAAATCACCATTTAGCACATTTGTTCACCTGTGGCTGCTACCACACAGTTACATTTAAATGAATATTTTTTTTATAAATACGTTGTTTGGATGTTGATAACAATTCGTGCACATATTTGACGACAAGTTGTCGCGTTCAAAACAAGTATCACTTGAAGGACATAGTTATATTGTGGTTGGTTAGACATTTGAAGGGAACCTAAAACTCGGGACCTTTAGACACACAGGAAAATATATTGACCAAGGGTCAAATAAAATCGAGGAAAATACTTGTCATTAGATTGTTGCTTGTCATTTCCGTTCATTGAGGTTTATGGAAAGAACTTAAGTTGACAAGAAAGCATAAATAAACGTAATACTATCATATTTAATTATATGTTTCAACAAGAAAATATCAATATAACGCTATTTAAATCACTGTTTGTCACTTAAAGCTTGTTTTACCTGTCGTTTACATTATCACAGTTCAGACAATACAACGGATTCTTTCACAAGTCCGGAAGTTACGTACTGTTTTGTTTACTATGTTCGAATTCCCGGTATTCTTTTCCACTAAATGACTACAATATAAATAGGTATGGCTTTGTCGAGAACATCGTGAGCTTGACAGTTCGAGGTGTATGACTTGTTCAATGGTCCATCATAGGTTTAATTTGAAATCAGATTTGTTTTCATCTGAAAAAGGAATCTAGCTATGCTAAAAATTAAAGAACTGACTTTCATAGTGAAAAAAATCTTTACCGTGTAACTGAAATGGCGCCGACCTTGCCAATCTATGTTAATTAAGTTAATATGATATATTTTTTAAAATTATAAATAAGTCTGCTAAAAACTGGAACAACATCTCTTTTTGTTATTTGTTCACGTCATATCAAGTGATCATAAATATCAAGATCTGTTAAATTGCTTGGCACTAATTTACTTATTTTTAAATCCAACAAGGACATATTTTGAAAAGTCAATGCGTGTTATTTTACAATTATCAATAATCAGACAAACTCAGAACGTCAATCTTTATTATTCATATTGAATAACTATGATTTGATGAGGGTTAGCATAAATGCACCGTCTCCTTAAAGTAGCCAATAATTTGTTTTAGTTATGTGCGTTCCATAACTGTATTGATGAACTCACAAGACGATATTCTATGGCGGCTACTGATACAATTGTGTGGAATTCTGTTTTTTCAGCGCAAGGTAACGCTAATTAATGATTATATCGGCGTCCCACTCAATTTCACACGATCTGCTGGACCACATTGTGAAGCATGTCAATAGACGGGTAATCATAGTTCCTTTTACAATTTTACCATCCATTTCTGGTATTACATAACACACCACAGAAAAGCAAAACAATGTCTAGTTTTCGCTGCCTGTATATACATGCATACAACAAAGACCTCTAAATAATAAATGCGCGTTATAATCATGTTCATTTCCTGGCAGCATGACAGAGTAGCATTTCAAACTTAGTAATGTAATGACTTTAATATTTTCTCTTGGTGACAGAATCGACACCAGGCAAATGGCGTCATATTCGAGACCGGCACCAATGGCTTCACAAGAGGAGTTTTCAGACTTGTACGAGTGTGATACAGAATCCTTGGGGAAGCCAGATAGCGTTTCACAGCCAGATACATTAGAAAGGGGAAATGCTAATCCTGACAACGCCGGTGATTCAACTGTATCAGATCAAAACACCAATACACGAAATGAGTCCATCGCAACATTATATGTTCTCAAACAAAATGTGTCTACTAGCAAAAACACAAAAGACGAAATGAACATTACAAATGGCAACAATACGGTTGTGAAAAGTTCTCATGATGTGAAGAACATCGAGGATAATGAAGAGGAATGCAACAGTGGAACCGGAAGCAGATATTTCTTGCGATCTAGTTCCTACGGCAGTCAGTGCAAGTCCCCTAAAGGGAGTTTTGTTTACTCTTGTGATGGAAGTCCGCTGAGACTTGGACCCGAGACTGTCATTCTAGGTTATGTTGGGAAACGCTGCAAAGAATGTGATACTTCATCTCATGAACAAGGCCAGCATTCTTCAGAGACTTTGTTTCTTGAGGAACTGTATGCCAGTAACGCAAAGATGAATTCTTCAAAAGACGTTACAGTGGATAGTCTAGTTGTGTTCAACACAATCACAGGAGAAAGACTTCTTCCTGACGGCTGTGAAGAGCAAATGTACACTGATAAAGATGGACATGAAACCGTCGACACCGTTAAGAGCAATAACTCTGACGATGGAAAAAACAAACTTCATGATACCTGCATGTTAGTATGTAAAAAGGTGTTAGTTTTCTCAGTTTCCAACGTAGGGCTTGCTTGTATAGTAGTGGCATATGCAATACTAGGCGCAATTATTTTCCAAAGTCTTGAGGCATGGAATGAAAAGAGAACAAGGTCCTCCATCAGTGAAATGCGTTCTGCAAGAATGGAAGAAATCAGGGACATAGTCAACCAATTAAACCATTTGAACAAGGAGGCGTGGACAAAAAAGGCTGATAAAATCATGAAGACATTCCAGCGAGAGCTGTACACGAAGACTAAAGGGCATGGTTGGGATGGTGTGGATGACGTGGTGGAGGGAGAACGGGACTGGACGTTCGTGGGAGCTCTCCTCTACTCTGTTACGTTAATAACTACTATTGGTAAGTAGAATTATATCACCGTATTTATCTGCCAAAATAAGCTTCACGAAACGCATATCTTTCTAAAAATAGAGAATGCCGAAATGACAACAAAACCGTAATTTGAAGTCACAATCGATGAAACTATGGTAAAATATAAACAAAGGACAAATCTAAAAATTGTCACGTCTTACATAATATGTAATAGTGATAACCAGGGAAGTGACAATGAAACAACCAGACACGCTAATGAGCCTAAGTAAAAAAAACTACTTTCAAATCACACATAAAACAGCATATTGTCCAATGATATCATGATGCCGACCATTAAGCTTGTCCGTAGTCTTCATAAACCTGCACCTCGAATAAAATGCGACATATATACACTGTATGTTGGAGAACGGATGTTGCTATCAAGAAATGGAAAGCTCACGATCGGAAATTCGAAATCGTCCAGCATATCATGCAGCTTAGTAGTAAGACGTCCCATTAATAGATGAAGATCATGTCGTGAATATACTTTGTAGACAGTGTACGGTATCATAGAGTAGAGGTACTCAGAACAATGCAATTACATATCACTCTTGTAATCACCTGTGTATCATCCATCTGAAAACAATTACGATTACCCATCGACATCTAACACGGCAAGTTTACCTGAACGGCCTTTACATTATTTATATACGAAAGCAGGAGTCATAAAAATATATAAAATTCGGTTAACGTTCTGAAGCATACGCAACAAAAGCAATCGATGGTATAATAACACAGCACAACAACTTCAGTCTATTAGATTTTGTGAGATAATGACTATGGTACAAATCTCAGCTGAGGAAAAGTAAATAAATGAGACAAAGCTGTCGAGACATGTATGATTAATGAGTTTTGACGATGACAGGTCATGTTTACATTTGGGGGGAAGGAGTTTTTATTAAACGTGTTTAACCAAGTACAACATACATATGCACGATTATGTTCGTTTCCAGTTCCTGACGTCCGTGTGGACTAGAGTGACATATAACAGACCTCTTAATTGGATCTTGATATATAGCCAAATTGTTCGTTTCGGACCAGCCCTAGGTAAAAGCATTGATGGGCCGCATCGTATTGACATTTTTATTTTTGTGAGCGAAAATCATGTTGGAGAACGACCTCAAAGAGTCACCGCTGTTCTTCAAAAGCTGAAATATTTCAATTTACAACTAAAGACAGGTATAATGATAATATTAATTTAACGTTTGCTGAACAAATGTGTTTTGCCTGCCATACCATAGTATGGACTGTCATAAAGATGGTTCTCCTTCCAATTTCACTTATTAGCTACCTTGATACTAAGAGAAAAACATTGCATAAAAACATTGATGTGCATACAGACGGATATTAGTATGCAATGAAGTTAAAGAAATTTAAAATATTTTTGTTTTTGTTTTTTGGGTTGTTTTTGTTTTGTTTTTTGTTTGTTACAAAATTAAAGGAATTTGATCTAATACGGTTGAATTGAAGTTGGATTACACCAAGATTTAAGCAGGAATTAACTAGAAACTCCACATCATATATTTGGTAATTGTAATATATCCCTGGAAAATTTGGCATTAAATTTAAAAACAATTAATGAAATGTAAAGAAAAATCAAATAAAAATGTCAGTCTTAATGTACATCCATTCCACTTAGCAAAATAAACTATAAACTTAATCAAATATTTAACATATATCAAGAATTTGTCATTAAAACAACAAATACCAATACATCTGACAGTTCTCAAGGCTTCCATACAAGAAATAAACAACATACACGAAACTGTATCCAATAAGAATGACAACATTGTAAATTTGAATAAACCATAGAGAAAAAATGACTAATTGTTCATATTAAGCTCTGTATTTAATAGGGCATATAAAGTGAAAACTCCTTTTTAACTGATAGCTCGGATACTGTGAAGTCATAGTTTAAAATCATAAATAATGGCATGTCTTACAAGGAAATGTTAGGAAGTATTTTTTCAATTAAAGATATTATATTAAGCCAGTAGGAATAAGTGGTCAAGTGGTATAATATTATTAAGAAATTGCTTTTATGCATATTGATATGTTTACAAATTCTTAAGCATTGATCAATCTTGAATAAAACAATCTACTGCTTTTTATTTTATCATATACATTAGAAGTCAATGTAAAAATATAACAGCTGTATCATGTGTTTGACATATCAAAAGTAATCCTTTCCGTGAATGAACAATAAATCAATATATATTGTATTACGTGAAGCCGTATGTTTGGCTAATTCTAATTTGCTAGTAACGGGGGACTACAGCAGCCATTCATCCCCGAAGACACATTTGAACTCTTCCAATTCAAAGTTTGGAATAGTTCATTATGAGATTTCAAGGGTGAATGAGTTAAACATAAACCAGCCATACATCTATTACATCTGATAACGCCAAGTATAATTATATATTATTTTAATGAATCATACACAATAAAATATAGAAAAATAAATAACAGTTAATTCTAAATGAAACGGAAACAGTTCGTAAATAACACTATGGTTTTTACAATCTAAATCAAAAAGATGATAACACACTAAAACAATAAATAAAAAAAAAATTGAACGATAATCTACAAAGCCTATGTATTTCTGATTTTATCCAATATGTAGTACAAGTTTTTATCATTGTTTTGCCATATAAGACGTTTGTCGTATTGTTGGAGTTAACACAGAATAATCTTTCTTTAAAACGAATGGATACCATTAAATTAACACCTAACATGCATGGAATACGCCACCGTATATTAAATAGTTTTTCCTTATTTTACAAATACTTTTACAAAAAGTGAATTAAAACTCATGTATTTTTTTTTTATTACTGTAGGATATGGTGACATCACCCCGAAGACAGCCGGTGGGCGGATCGCTACCATGTTCTATGCTATGTTAGGAATCCCTCTAACACTTCTTTGCTTGGCCAATTTCGGCAACGTAATGGCGCAAGCGTTTCGTCAGTTATTTTACAGAATGGAGTTCAAGGTTGAAAATATGTTCTCGTACTTAAAAGGTCAATATATTGCATCAAAGAATAAGAGTGAGGGGCGCACACTTTTCAATATAATTTGTACACGTCACATGCCATGCAAAAAAAGCAGTAAATCAGAAATGGAGCTCGAGGAAAGACTGGACGGCAAATATCGAAAAATTGAATGTGAGTTATGTCAGGTTGTTTCCGATGCTGAATTCCCTTGTGAACACGTAAAAGCCCGCAGCGCTTCAAAGTGCAGTGTCAGACAAGACGAGGTGTCGTGTGAGGACGAACATCTACCTTTTAACATGGCTGGCAGTATTGATTCCTCCTGTAACAGTAATGATAAAGAAAGTGAATCAAAGTCCATCGGTAGCCTAGACATTGACCAAACGTGCCCGACAGCGAGGTGTCAAAAGTTACTACACTGCAAACAGAACACAGATGAAACTCGACCGAAAGCGAAGCATAACAAGCTGAAGCGTGGCCATAAAGGAATGTCGATTAAACAACGTAAGAAACTGGAGAAGGATGTGCCTATATGGGTATGTCTAGTTGTGGTGATAGGTTACAATCTGTTAGGCAGTCTGCTCTTCGGACTATGGGAGGAAGGTTGGGGATTTCTCACCGGGTTTTATTTCTGTTTTATCACGCTGTCGACAATTGGATTTGGTGACATTGTGCCAGGACACAACATCGAGTCGTGGCAGAGTCAGGAAAAACAGTTTATATGTACAATCTATCTTCTTGTCGGTATGGCCATGATCGCCATGTGCTTTGATTTGATGCAGAGACAGATTCGAGAACGGGCAAGACATTGTGCTGTTTGGATTGGACTTCTCGATGAACATGACACTCACAAGATAACAGCAGTATAGTAGTACATTTCACGGATGCTTATTTATGTGGCATATTCTTTCCATACGTTTGCCTCGCCGTCTTTTTGATTTTCACTCAGATTACGACATAAATAAAAACAGATTACAGTACCCGAATTCCGTCTTTTCGTATTGCAGAGTTATCTTCTCTTGTGAGCAGGTATTGTTTGTTACGTCATTGGTTTGTGAGAGTAACGTCATCAATTTTTGAGAAAACGACGTAATTTTCTCACACAAACCAATGACGTAACAATCAATACCTGCTCACAAGAGAAGATAACTCTGCAATACGCAAAGACGGAATAGCTATAATGATGTGACAATTTTAATTATTCAGTCTGCCAGGTCGTGATAATAGTGAAAACAAATTGGTACATGTACCGCTAGAGTCATTGAAGGACGTGTCTCCATGTGTGCAATGTTAAAGTACATATACTTGTGTGTATGTGTGCTAAAAGCGAGACTGGGGGATTTTTGTCAAAATTCACAGGAAGGTTTCAAATGGTCCTTACTTAACGAAATCACAATAAGGTCCATTACAACGCTAGGGCCACAAAGAGACAGCAATTACATTTTTGCGTAGATGTTGACAATGTTTGTGATAGGATCTGTCTATACATGTACATGTATGTGATATAATAATTAGTATCTGATGTTTAATCTTACATCTTATAAACCTATAAGATATATTTTATAATATACAATGTATCGTGAAAGAACTATAAAACATCTTATAAAAGATATATCTTTTAAAATATACGAGATATCTTATTAATGTTTCATAAGACATCCTATAACATTATGTCGCTAATCCTTCTTAAGATATCATATATAAATTTCTTCATAAGATATCCTATATAAATTTCTTCATAAGATATTCTTTATAAATTTCTTTATTAGATATCGTATATAAATTTCTATATAAGATATTCTATATAAATTTCTTCTTAAGATACCCTATATAAATTTCTTCATAAGATACCCTATATAATTTCTTCATAAGATATCCTATATGAATTTCTTTATAAGATATCCTATATAAATCTCTTTATCAGACATCCTATATAAATTTCTTTATAAGATATCGTATATAAATTTCTTCATAAGATACCCTATATAAATTTCTTCATAAGATATCCTATATAAATTTCTTTATAAGATATCCTATATAAATCTCTTTATAAGATATCCTATATAAATTTCTTCATTATATATTCTATATAAATGAATTTATAAGAGATCCTATATAAATTTCTTCATAAGATATCCTATAAAATTTCTTCATAAGACATCCTATATAAATTTCTTCATAAGATATCTTATATAAATGTCTTCATAGGATATCCTATATAAATTTCTTCATAAGATTTCTTATATAAATTTCTTCATAAAATGTCCTATATAAATTTCTTCATAAGATACCCTATATCAATTTCTTCATAAGATATCCTATATAAATTTCATTATAAGATATTCTATATAAATCTCTTTATAAGATATCCTATATAAATTTCTTCATAAGATATCCCATATAAATTTCTTCATAAGATATCCTATAAAATTTCTTCATAAGATATCCTATATAAATTTCTTCATTAGATATTCTATATAAATTTCTTTATAAGATATCGTATATAAATTTCCTCATAAGAGATCCTTTTATATAAATGAATTCATAAGATACCATAGATATTATGATATATATTATACCTTGTAAAAATATCTGATATCTTATATAATTTATAAGAGTTCTTATTCAATTTTATGAAACCAGGGTCCACATGGAACCTTGAATAGATAGTTTGCTTTCCTGCCATTAAATGTGGAGTCAACAGGGGACAGGACGCCATGTTGTATTATACCACATAATGTGCAGCCGATAGTTTCATGCACCGCTCGATGTGAATCCTAAAACAAGGAAACGGTGGTTAGAGTTTTATTAATTTTCCAGTAGTATCGGTCGGTCGGTGGAGAGATAAGCGATAACAATTGTCCGAAAAACATTTGTCAATCAATAATGCTCGTTGTCATGTGCATGTTGATTAAACAATAAAAGAGTCAAGGTCGTTATCATGTTGTTGCCGTCTGATGATTTTAAGTGACTAGAGAAATATGTATACTCATATGTAAACTACTTGTATATATGTCGTATAATTTTGGTCATTTTTAATCCAATGACGCGTATTATTTTCATTTCAAGTAATTAGAAAATTCTTTTCATCTGAATTAATGATCAATTTTATAAAGTTTCATAATTGTTGCTTTCCATATTCAAGACAGGAGTAGTTGAGTCTATATTTAAGCAAAACATCACCAAAGAATATGCAAAATAGTGCAAATATATAGTCGGTATAATTTCTGAAATGTTATAAATATAGTCAAAAAAGTTTTGTTTTTTTCTAAATTCGTTGCATTACTTTCGATATATCAAACCCCTGATGCACATTTGTTAACTTTATTGAAGGGATAACATAGTGATAGAAATGGTGACAACATCCATTCAAAATCAATGTTTTTTATGACATGATTACCATGTTATATAACATGACTACTGTGCTATATCACATGACTACGGTATTTCATCACATGACTACGGTATTTCATCACATGACTACGGTATTTCACCACATGACTACGGTGAAAAATCACATGTCTATCATGTGTTATATAACCGTGATGTATCAAATGTCATGTTTCAAAAACAAAGGACCACAGTATATACTGTGCTATATCACATGACTACTGTGCTATAGCACATGATTACCGTGTTAAATCACATGACTACTGTGCTATAGCACATGACTACTGTGCTATATCACATGACTACTGTGCTATATCATATGACTACCGTGCTATATAACATGACTACTGTGCTATATCATATGACTACCGTGCTATAGAACATGACTATTGTGCTATATCACATGATTATCGTGTTAAATCACATGACTACTGTGCTAAATCACATGACTACTGTGCTATATAACATTACTACTGTGCTATATCACATTACTACCGTGTTAAATCACATGACTGCTGTGCTATATCACATGACTGCTGTGCTATATCACATGACTGCCGTGCTATATCACATGACTGCCGTGCTATATCACATGACTGCCGTGCTATATTACATGACTGCTGTGCTATATCACATGACTACTGTGCTATATCACATGACTGCCGTGCTATATCACATGACTGATGTGCTATATCACATGACTGCCGTGCTATATCACATGACTGCCGTGCTATATCACATGACTGCTGTGCTATATCACATGACTGCTGTGCTATATCACATGACTGCTGTGCTATATCACATGACTGCCGTGCTATATCACATGACTGCTGTGCTATATCACATGACTGCCGTGATATATCACATGACTGCTGTGCTATATCACATGACTGCCATGATATATCACATTACTATTCTCATAGGTATCTCATAGGTAAGACATCAATGGAAAGCCTGTGGCTTGTAATGATGTTATTTATCTGCATTTCGTTAATTGATTGGTTGATGATGGAGTG
>JAUMHH010170693.1:0-16232 GCA_032359455.1 Chlamys rubida | reverse complement strand
AAGATCTCAAAACCACAAAAAAAATAAACTTTGCACTGTCAGCTTAAAGCTGTCCAGTTATCACCTGGTAAGGGAGGCGACCCATTAGACCTGTCATTAAGACTGGGATTTGTTCCAAGATTAAAGCATACATTGAATTTGTAGCAGATTTGGACCAGGTTGATTGTTGGTGACCAGGATGCTCCAATCTATTAAAAAACTGTTTATAGAATACCATCATTTCTTCAATATTTTATTTTAAACACAGTTCCGGTGTTTTGAAATTTTAATGGCAGTTAATGCTGTGTTTAGCACTTAGCTGTATTGACTGAGTGTTTGTCTGTTACAGGATGATTTACTCGTTGATTAAAGGACTTTGATGACTGACAGAGCATGATGTACCTTTGTAACTTCCTGTGCAGCTGTGTTGCCATGGTGATGACGTGATTTACATTGCAGGATGATCATCTCTCTTTTGACCAATGAGGCTACGGGAGCGTTTGGCTCGCAGGCTGCTCTTTTGGCCAATTTGCCGGATGTACAGGATGCACAGGAGGTTACAGATCTTCTTGATGGATAGAGTCGGAGGATAACAATACAGAAATCAGGGAACTGTATACAGTGTAGAGATCAAATCTGTACTGTGATAAGTCACATGTGTGTCATCGCTGCCAGAAATCCTATAGAGAACCAAGGAACAAAGTGTCTGAATGTTCTATTTACCGCAAAACATGTCCTGCGAAACCCGTCTTTACTGACATCAAAAGGGACCGAAACTTTTGATAAAAAGGTAAACTCATCTTTGTGGGCCATAAAATCATGTACGATATCTAATATAACTGGTACCTTCAAGCAAGGTGTTGATTAAGTCTGGTATCGGTAAATAAGGTGTCAGTAAAGACAGGTTTCATTTAATATATAACTCATTGATATCTAATATCAATCTAATGCATATGACGAATTTTGGTGCAATTTATCACTCATTTTAGTTTTTAAATTGAGGTACCTTTAATATTAAAAGTACTAGGTACATTGTTGATACTGTTGGCTTTTTATTGTGTTACATGTCCATTTTGATGCAGATAAACTTATCAAAGTAATGAAACAATGTAGGTGTTTGTACTTCTTCAACAATGTGCCATAAATATTCGGTCAGAGTAGCAGCTAGTTTACATTCTTACAAAAATATGGACAATTTCAAATTTGAGTTTGAAAATCAGAAAGCGAGGAAACAAACAGAACGTGTGACTTAATGTCACAATAATTAGAAAAGCTCAATAAAATGCAGGTGATTATCATTGACAAAAGTTTGACAAGGCCAAGACCATTTAAAACACCATGAAGTTTGGGTATGCAAACATGCAGCAGTTTTGATTAAATACTTTTCGCACATCACTGTACCTCGTGAGGCTCAATACAATAGTGTACTGGCAAATGTTGATTATGCTTAAGAGTTTAAACCTTTCAATTTGTCCTATGTGAGGTTGTGGCTGCATGAAGGAGGAATATCTACTTTATTATTGCATTGTGACAGTTAATTTATGTTAAATATACTGTGGAACCATGTGGAACAAATTGTTGATATAAAATAAATGTGTTTCAAGTGCTTGAAATTCATAACTTGTACTAGATTAGTAGGGAAAATGTCTAACCATAGACTAGTAGCTAATAGGTGGTACTAATGTTGAAAGCTTCCAGTCCATGTTTTGTAAGATTTCCTTTGAACATCTTAGCTGTAAGTCAGAAAGGGTTTGAAAAGATTTTGTTTCATGAGAGAAACCTAGCCTGATTTATAATACCATAAATCTCTTGTGAAATGTTAACTCATTTTTATCAATGTAAAAAGTCCCATTACAAAACAGCCCCCTTATTTTATATATTAAGTAAGAAACTGTTATTCAATGAACCTATTCGATAGAGAATTTGCACCAGCCCTGATTGCTAATGTTTGCATCAACATGTCCATGCTAGAGTGCAACAATTATGTTCCAAAAGGCAGAAAACCTATAAAGATTGGTAATCAAGTACCAAGACTGTTTAAACTTTGAATTTTACACCTAAAGAGCAGAAGCCGTTTATATTTTAAATCGTTTTATATTCATGTTATAAACTTCTATGCAAATATATACTTGCAATGTTGTGATGCCTTTCCGGCTACCAGTGGTTAGGTGTACATTTTGCAGGGTTTTGTCACAATGTACAGCTGTATAAGAATATTTATTGATTTTGTTTTTGTGGAACTTCACTGTTCAGGTTTGCTCACAACTGGAGACAGAGTAGTCCCATTTTTATATGCCAGTCAAAAATGTTCACAGGACATATCGATTTATTACACCATGTGTTAAAAAAAACCTCTGCCATGAGATCACGTAGACTGGCCCTCGTCCAGAGAATATTGAATTGTTCAGAAAAAAATAGATTTTCATATTATAGATCACTTAAATGTGAGATTCCAACTTTCAACCTAGAGGGAGATAAGCTAGTAAAAGAAAGGCAGCTGAAAATTCTTCATAAAAGCTTAATGGCTGGTAGCCAGTCTAAAGAACATGCTGTGATGTCAATTATAGACCAAAAACCTGTTGGAAATGGTACTTAGTAATATGCAGGTGTGAGAAAATCAATTAATAATTATGGTTCATGGTGCAAGATGAAGCTCGAGATATTTCAATCTCATACCCAGTGTTAAATAGAATGTTTCATCCCCTTGGGAGAAGATTTAGTTGTCAAACATGACGCATTTGGCAACTTACAATTAAGAATCTTTCCACGAGGGTTGAGGTCTCCCCTCTTCCCCATCCCAAAGGGTGAATTATTATTTTTCTCTTAACCCTGTTGGCCCTGTCATATATGCAAATTTGACATAACAGAGTCAATATATTATCTCCATGCATCAATGACATGACATAAAACGTTAACATTGGTTATGACTGGAAAGTTCCCTTGTCTCGACACACACTGGGAAAAGTGTAGAAATACATATCAGGTAAGAGGACCGCTTATCTAGGGTTCCATGTAGTTGCATCGGTATAAATGTCTTAACATGCAAACAAAAAATTACTAAGATTGTCTTAATTGCAAAAATTGGTAGTGCATTTGTTCATAGAATGCAACTTGATGCACTTTGTCAAACATTCCAAATTTATAGGATGAAGGTAAAAAGGTTTTTTTTCTATTCAATATATATTCATTTAGAAACTGAGGGAAGTTACCCAGTACCCAATTTAGCATGCAACTTTAGTTTTTAGTAAGCTTTTTAATGAGTGTAATCAAGGCGACACTTTTTTGCCAGGAGCCATTGTGAAATGTGACTTGTGTACACTTAAATATATGCCTTTATGGGATCCTATGTAGGTAGCCCTCGCGACTCCTGTCTTGCATATATGATATTCGTTTCTACACACAGGAAACTACGCACGTGGCTGTTTTCTCACACAGGATTCCTATTTAAACATATTCATCCACAAATGACAGTACCAATTAAAGTGTAACTGAGTTATATAAACCTGACACTGTATAAAAGGATTTTTTTTACATCAGTGTTATATTTCAAGGTGCAGTGAATCCATATATTTAAGCAACCTCAGCAGTGAACGAATCAGCACTTTTCCATATTAATAGCACTGGATCAAATGAAAATGGCACCAATGTTTAGCCCATGTAGGTGGTATCAGTATCCAAAATGTATAACATTAACTAGTTAATTATTCACACATGTTATTTTGGAAGTGAACATGCTGTCTTACCTTTATAATATAATCAGTTTAATTCATGATACCATTAAACTTGTTCATATAACCACTTTCAATGTTCCCTATTGCAGTAATTTCAGTGTGAACTGAACCATTATTAAGAGACACCTGTGTTAAGTTGCCACTTTTTTGACTTCCCAATGGTAGTCAGGTTTGACTGTATAAATGAAAATATTTTTAGGCTTGCTTGGACACTAAACCCATATGCATACTAAAAGATATCAAGTTATACCAACACTAGCTATTCCAGAATGCTTGTCTAAAAACTTTCTATCGACTTTTTAGTGCTGGAATTCTTCTGTACGTTGAGATTATGTTTCAGGCTTCAGTAGTACATGTAGAAATTAATTAACTGATCAATGTTTTCAATCAAACTTACAACTTTGTGTTTACTTACCTTGAGTGCTACCAAGGATATCTTACCAGTGATAATTGCAGACCTACTGGCAATGGCCAACAAGCCACTATGTATCATTATAGAACTTCTTGGAATAGATGAGTGCACAATTAAATGATTTGACTGAGGTGTTGCTATCAAGGTTAATTCTATATTTTTGTATGTCACAATATTTGTTGTAAATACATTAACATTATTAATTTTTTTACTTGTGATTACTCATATGTATGAGAACATCCAGTTAAACACTTACTACAGAATTGTAAATGTGTGTAAAAGAAATTCCTGTGAATTGGGATTAAATTTCTATTCTTTTCAGTAAAGATTTGTTTTTGCAGCCAGGAATTTATTTTATTTGTGAGGTGTCTTGTATAGATGGAAATGTTAACTCATTCACCCCTGAAGACACATTTGAGCTCTTCCAATTCAAAGGTTGGAATAGTTCATTATGAAATTTCAGGGGTGAATGAGTTAAATAATTTGTAATGTAAATTACCGTACAGGTAATTTTGTTTGATGAGTGAAGTAAACCCCACGTTTGTCAAACAAACGTGCCATTGTTTTGTGTGTTTACCGCCTTGATCTCACATCCTAGGGAGACTACTACTGTTACACTCTTTATCGTTTACTAATAAAACTCCTGTAAGTTTTTGTAAAAAAAACGAACGTGTCTTGTTTTTATTTGATTTGTCATCTTGGCAATTCAGACATGTCTGGAATGTTTGCAGTAATTAGTTGTAATCTTAAAGCGTTCATTTTTTCAAGTCCTTGCACACAACTCATTACAAACTAGTAAGTCCTTGTACAAAAAGTCACAATCAGGCCAGTCCCTGTACATCTTGTTATCAGCCATTAAATCCTTGTACAGCACATTACAAACCACTGAATTCTTGTACAGCCAATCACAAACCATTGAGTTCTTATTCAAATCACAAACCCTTAAATCCTTTTACAACTCGTGAGTAGTTACCAACAATTAATTCACCCAGCAATAAGTTCACCACTAAGACCTCATTCAACAAGTTACAATGCAGTGACCTTGATTAAAGTTCAAGGTAATTTTTATTCTGAAGTTTTGTAGCATGGACTCCATACCAGCAAGCTGCTGGCCACATATTTCATGAATCCAGGCCTTTTGTTTTTTCAGAAGAACTTGTTAATGTTTGAACGAATTTGACCCCAATAACCTAGAAATGTGTTAACAATATTTCCTGTTTGTGTTTCAGAAAAAAAGCCATTGAGAGTGTTTTCACAAATTTTAGAGAGACCCTTGAATAGTATAACAGATTTGACCCTGTGACCTTAAATAATGGTCAAGGTAATTTCTTTTCTAATCCTTTGTAGCGCTCATTGCCAGCAAGCAAACCACTGGCTATATATCATGACTCTGGGCTCTTGGGGTGTTTCAAAATATAGTGATTGTTTAACATATTTGACCCCTGTGACCTTGAATAAAACTCCGAAGTCATTTCTTTTCTAAAACTCTAAAGGTTTTTATGCACTCCATGTCAGTAAGCTATTGGCCATATCCAGGCCTTTTGGTGTTTGCGTGTTTTGACAAATTTGACTTGTGACCTTGGAAATAGGTGAAGGTCATTTCTTGTTTCTATATTTTATAGCACCCATAGCCAGCAAGCTACTAGCCATATATAATGACTATAGGCTGGTTTGTGTTTCAGAAATATCATTGGGAGTGTTTGAACAAATTTGACCCCCCCCCCCGTGTCCTTGAATATGGATAAAAGTCAACTTTGTAGCATTCCATGTTAGCAAGCTGCTATGCATTTATAATGACTAGACTTTTGGATCTTCAGAAAATATTCTTCAACTCTTTGAACAGATTTGATCCCAATGACCTTCAATAAAGGTCATCATTTCTTTTTCCAATTACGTAGCCAGCATTGCTACTGGCAAAATATCATGACTGAGGCATCTTGATGTTTCAGAAATAGCCATTTGAATGTTTTTACAAATTTGACCTCTGTTACCTTTAGGTAAAGGTCATGGTCATTCATTTTGCACACTTTGAAGCATCTCAAGCCAGGAAGTTGCTGGCTAAATATCATGAATAAGGCCCTTTAGCTCTTAAGAAAAAGATGTTTCAGTGTTTAAACATTTAAAGTACTGAAAAATGTATTGTAAAATGGCCCCATTTATAAACAGATTTTATTTTCCATTAAGAACTTTGTAGTACATTTACTAAATGTGCTACTTAATGAATATTAAAATCATGATATCCGACTGCTGGTGGGTAACAAGATTTGTTTAAGAAACTTCAAATTTTACCCCTTTTCAGCAATTCAGGGGGTCAGCCCCTTCCCCTTCAAAAATCTAAATCATCATCACCTAGGAATACGTCCTACAAAATTTTGTTGTAATTGATCAGGTGGTTTTTGAGAAGACGGCAATAGATTCCAAAAGTTCATTTGGGCCAGATGAGCTAAAAACCATGAAGGACTGTATATAACAGGCAGCCAAACTATCAAGATTTTTACCAGTAAGTGGGAAATCAAAAAGTTCTGAAACAAGTATCCATTGTGTGGTTGCTCCACATATGCATATATTGTTGATGATGCTAAGAGGGCCCAAGACCAATGATGTGTCACAGGTCCCAAGACCAATGATGTGTCACAGGTCCCAAGTCCAATGATGTGTCACAGGTCCAAAGACCAATGATGTGTCACAGGTCCAAAGACCAATGATGTGTCACAGGTCAGGGTGGGAATTTCAATCTTTTCCGTGTCATGACCATGGGATTCAATCCCTAGGGGTAGGACTTTTCCCAGTAGCATGAATGTATTTGTTTCATAAACTCAGGATGGAGACCTCAACCATTTTTAGTTACGACCTAAGGACCCTCTGTCATATAAATTAGGTCAAGGTCATTTATATGAGGAAGCAGTAAAGCAAAAATCAAAATATCAGAATACAAAACACTTTAAAAGTATTAAAGCAGATTCAAAATATGCAAGTACCACATCAAAACATGACATCATTTTAGCATATATTTCTTTATTGATAATATATGAAAACCATTTTGTTGTATTTCTTACATGTGAATTATCAAAAAAGAAAAAAATTGCAGTATTTTTCTCAGTGACAAAGCTGGATGTAAAACTATAATTTTGCCCCCCGGTTACAATGGAATATACCAGTAGATAGTAATCATTTCATAGATAGATTATATGCATGCAGATACTTCCACGTAGTTCTCCATTCCTGGCGACAGTAATTTGTTGAACACTGCCCACCACACTCACACTTGTACACAAATTATCACATGATCAGCTTTTCCATTGGGAATTTGCACAAATTATATTGACATTCATAAATTGTGATTGTAGTAAAATTGGAAAATTTTAATGAACATTCTTTGAATTAAAGTGATTTTGATTTTAAGATGAATTATGAATAATAAAGAAAAGACCACAGATAAACCCTTTTGACTTTCATGTACAATTGTACTGCTATTTTACACACTATTTATATTGACCTTTGGTCAAGAATTTTTGAGATAAAATTATTCAGTGATTATATTACTGTGTATATATCTGGTAATGTCACAGTACATTTTATTCCTAGAAAATAATTGCCGGACACAATCCTCTCAATCCTCTCTGTCATATACAAAGATAGCATCAGTTCAATGCCAAATTATTATTTTGCTGACCTTTAGAATTCATTAACTTTAATAAAACCTGCATGGCGAGATTAAACTGCAGTGCTGATATCAACCACTCCTTAAATCAATGTCATATTTCTTTAAAAATTTCTTTTAAATGCAATTGTATTTTCTTTCAAATATTTTTTGATACACTTCTCTGTATATTTCCTTTTCAGTATCAACTGATAGGATCCTGTAATACATGAACCAGAAAAAACAAGACAGATTTTTTTTTTAAGTATCAAACATTCTCACAAAGCATGCTCAGGTCTGGATCTTGCAGGATGGAATGGTAGAGAATTTGATGCAGCAATCACGAGTCAATATGTGTAGTACTATATCTCTACCTAAAGACTGTCAACAGTCCCAGATCTACAAACTCCACACTACAGGATATTAGTCTACATACAGAGGACATTATCTACAATCTTGTTGCCTACAACTGTCTCGCTGGCCTTCAAACCTCACAAGAACAACAAGAGATCTACACTACATTAAAATGTTGATGTATAAAATGTAATTGTCACAAAATGTTATTCTATAAGGCAACACCACAATGACTGACATGGCAACATATTGTTTTGATCTGATCACATCATATGTAACCAAATACTCTACACTGTACATATAGTAATATATGTATTTCTTACCTCAAAAATCAAACAATTATAAATGAAAACTCCCAGAAACTTGATAGATTCGATCTATACAAAGTTTTTATGTACCAATTCACTCATCACATACCACATGCAGGTACATTGTTCATAGAATTCTGGTCTTTATTTCAACTTAAGGATCCCTGTACCACTGCTAAAAACTACTTATGCATTGGAAACTGACATGATAATTGCTTCAATAAATCACTTCTGAAAAGGAAACCATACCTTGCAGGACATTTTGGAAAAATGATTAAGATGAAAAAAAACGAAATATAATCAACAACAGAGTTCCGAGTGAACAAATTCAGTCGGTCTAGACCTGGATTTGAACCGTAGAGTTCAGACTGTTATACCATTGCTCAAACAGATTGAGCTACCTGGTCAACAGCAGTGTCCTGGCCCAACTGTGCAGCAGTTTTATCCTGGCCCAACTGTGCTGCAGTTTTATCCAAAACAAAAAGGGGAAGTTACTGTATATATACGAAAACGACAGTGCAGAGGGTCAGGGATCCTTAAAGAATGTTCAAGATTCTGAATAGTAACAAGAGAATATATAATCATGTCTTCTGTACATTTTATTTGAATGCATAGAATGCAGTTATTTCATTGATATAAATCTTCAGTAAGAATCAATTGACCTCTGTCAGACTCATGCTATCATTGAGTAATCACTGACCTTGACCTGTAGGACACATGCTATCATTGAATAATCGCTGACCTTGACCCTGTCAGACACATGCTATCATTGAATAATCACTGACCTTGACCTCTGTCAGACATGCTGTTAATGAATAATCACCAAATATTAACCTAATAATGAATAATCACCAAATATTAACCTAATAAGACTATCATTGAATGATCGCTGACACTGACCTCTGTCGGACACTTACCATCATTGAATATCATTGATACCGACCTCTGTCTGGCACATTCTATCACTAAGAATCACTGACAACATTACAGGTTATTTATCACTGGTTAATTACACCATTCCCACACAGGACAGAACATACATAAATGGGCTCTCTCTCCATATAAGTTTGTTTAATTAATCAAGCAAAAAGATAAAAAGGAAATTAAAATTCAAAGATAAAACCAACAGAACACTAAAGTATAACAGCACATGATGTTACAAGTTGGACAACACCCAAGCCAAATAATGAGTCTTCCCTGCATCCATGAATTTGGTTCATCTCAAAATAGTCATGAAAGTTTAGACTTTTTCACGTACACATACAAGGAACAATGCTAGCAGTCAGGTGAATTCAAATTCAGCTTCCAGAAAATCATATCTCTGGCCACCACAAAGGTTTCAAATCAGCATCCAGCTATATATTTCAATGGGTGAACTTTTAGTAACCCTTTTTATTTTAATGTAATTTCTGAGTACAGAAACTGTCACAAAATTGTTGACATCAATACCTATTTTTGTATACCAGTACAATACCTGTACAATTAGTTGGTTCAGTTTTCAACCCAACAGAATATGAAGAAGAACCATGGACAATAACAAGGATGACAATACAAAATGTACTAAAAATGAACAGAGTCTAGCCCAACTTGTAACACCTGTCCTTCTACATGCTACCTTTAAATATAGACAATCATCCACTCAGAACTTACACACAAATTAACTTAAGATATATATATATATTATATACATTGTAAAAATATGAAAAACATGTATTATAAAATAAAAAAAGTGGCATCGTAACTTTTCTTTCTTTTTTACGTGTACTTTCATTTCTCAAAAACATGTGACCTCCAAGCAGTGTTGTACATTCTCATTAAGTACTTTCGTACTAACAACAATTTTCTACACAACACAACAATTGTGGTTATCAATTTTACTACATTTTCACATTTTTGTACAACAATCAAACCTTGTATTACTGCCAACAATCCATTCAAAAATTGCTACACGTTCGGCATTGATAGATAAAATAAGAATTGTGAAATGACAGATAACAGGACAGATCAAGAGGAAGTGCAGAAAAAAGGAAGAAGAGAAGAATAACATCATCACTGGACAGACAGCTACATATATTGTAGCATATTCAATATCAGCTATATTTCTACAACAGAGGTTAATTATATTAATTTCAAAGAGATCTTGGTGTTGTAGCATCAGATATCAATCTGTTAAGTTGTATGACGTAAAAAGCACAAACACATACAGTAATCAAGATATCAAAATATCTTGGACAAACACAAAAAAGGTTTAGTCTCCTCAGTTTCACTGAAATAACACGCAGATATCAAAATTCTTGGAATATGAAATCAGAATACGTCTACACCACATTGCTGCTGTATGCATGTATGTAGATATTTGTAGGTTGATTGTAGCTGAACACATCAACTGGTCAACTTCTACTAAAACCACGGTCTATGTTGTCTCCTACAAATACAAAATGTACCAGACAAAATATGACTGGTAAAGGGCACACAAATCACTGTTCAAGTACACTACAAGATTCATCAGGTTAAACGTCTAGGACTTAGAACCCAAGTAGAAAACTATGACTCTTTCCCACTAAGCTTAAATATCATCAGATTTACCATAAAAACAGATGTCTATCATTTGGACTAGGTATAGAAATCATTTGCTGATTAATAGGGCCCAGGTGTTGAAAGCCTGATCAGCTTAAAATTTGTTCATGTATAATTTTCAAAATGTGAATTAATATAACTATGTAAACATTTGCATTATTTTTTGTCATTAGATGATAATTTTAAATATTTAAATATACAAATCGAGTTTTCAATTTCCATCGTTTGAAAATAATGAGTTTAAAATGCTGTGTTAATGTGTCCCAAAGCTAATCAGACCTTGAACACCTAGACAAGTACTCCCAATTCTTAATTATTAACAATACATGTAATAGGAATATCATAGTGCTTTCTGAACAATCAACAATAAATCTCTGATGTATTAACATTATCACAGAAGTATCTGGTAGGTAAAACTCTGTAGGGAAATTTGGAGGTCAAGTTGTCTCATGTTATATTTGTTGACTAACCTTCATAATTAAGTATTAAACTTGAGCTACCAAACTGTTTCAAACAAACCAACATTGCTCTGGCACTGTTTAACGTTGTACAGGAAACAGATTAAACCAAAATGTTTATGTGGCTATACACGAGACTAAGGACTGTGATACATGTAAGAATGGACTTACTAAAACAAGTATATGTAGTTCCCATTACATATATTCACAACAATATTTTGCACCTCTTTTCAGGTAGATTCAAAAACAATATCTGTACACAGTTCCTGGTGTTTAGAACTTCCAGGTGTACCGCTGGGAGCTTCTTGGTATGTGCAATATTTTGGAAGCCCTAATTTTTACTGATTTTAATATAAAACTGAAGAAGTCTATTTTCTTGTTTGACATTGAAGACATGGAGTCTTGTGCTTATATATAAAGTATAGACACAATGTTGTTGAACATCCACTACAAAACACTCTGGAAACTACATTTCAGTATCAATTGCAACACTGATGCCATGTTCAAACACTGATACTTTAAAATTACCAACCTGTTTGGTACGATACTATTGGCATCCATAAATCTTTTGATCACTACAATATCAAACGTTGGACTGGACATCCAATACGGCCCAACACAGTATACTATATCCCCAAATGTTTTAAATGTTGGCTACCTGTTGAAAAATATCTGAGTGGAGAAAGACAGTTTCGTGTTCCATCACCTAGTGAGTGACACATCTGTTAACCTTTGGTACAAAGGCTGTGACGCCACTTCTGGAGTGGCACATGGAGTATGAGAAAAACACGGACAATGATGGTATGGATGGATACATTGATGCATCAAGGAATTAAAATTTCTTTCATAAGGTATCCTTTACATTCAGTAGTTACTGTGATGTAACATGCTTTTTACTGCCACTCATAAATAATAGAGAGATGGAGAGATGTCTGGTGGAGAAGTGATGATGATCAGAGCTGGCAGTCAGACCAGACAGTGAGAGATCTATAGTCTATGTATAACACTTGGCCTTTCGCTATACTGGTGTGCTCCGTCCTGACTCTGCACCATTACCTGTAGTAGAAATGTATAGGTCAAATCAGGGAGAACAAGGGATCACTGTCACTAAATACTTACAATAATCTTCCAAACTTAGTTTTAAATTAATTTTCCTGTGCATGTTTGATATGGAATATTGCCTACTTTCAATTTTAAATTGACAAAAATGCAAACTTGTAGGCAATCAGCAGTTTGTAAACTTTTCTACAGATCAACATTACTATGTCACAATTATTTCACATATAATATAGAGGTAGCAAATTTAACACAAATGATTTTCTTTGTGTCAAACATCTCCTTTTATAGTACAACTTCATTAATTAATGATGCTTAGAAATTAAACTGATTTTCTCCCTCTAAAAAGCCTGTCAATTAACCAGTAACATATGATGTGGCTACCTTTAAATACTACCCATACATTCCAACACCTACCTATTTTCACTTTATCGACAGGTCCCCAAATTCTAACAGTGCCATCATCTGAAGCACTAGCTATGATCCCAGGCACTTTGGGGTTCCAGTGAACACAATTAACAGTCCTTGTATGACCTTCTAACACAGCTATAGGCACTTCTCTTCGTAAATGCCATATATATACTTTATGATCTGTAAAACAATGAAACACAGCATGCAACTTGAGAATGTATATGATACATTATGAAATTTGAAAATTGTTCATTGTTTTTCTGAAAAATTCCAACTGTTTAATTGTTAATGCTCTTTGAAACTTTATAAATTTTATTTTTTCTAATTTTTAATATTTATATCACAATGAGCTAAACAACAAAATATCGTAAATATTTTTATCTTCTAAAAACCTTCATTTTTCATAAATAGTGCCAAACTAAATTTTTCTTATTAAGTTATATTGATCATACAGTAACCCAATTTTTTTATCAGTTAACTGAATAATATATTGGTCCAAATTTTTATTTGAAAAAAGTCAGGACCATACCACGTGTTCCATGTTCACTGATAAATGCCTACCTTCACTACCACTGGCGATGAAGTCCTGGTTGAGACCTCCAAAGCATGAGTGTATTGTGTAAAATCCTTGTGTAACGCCTTGAAATTTCCTAACTAAGCACCTATCTTTTAAATCCCATAAATGTACACCCTGAAACAGGAAATGTTTACAAATTTGAGATAAATTTAACAGTAGAAAATATACAAACAAGCAATTTCATAACTCAATCAATTAACACTGATCTATTTCGGGAATGTCAACAATTAATTTGGGTTACTTTTTTTTCAAACATTCTATTTAACACAGATCACCAACACATACACAGTGAAACTGTTCAATATCATTCACACAGAAGTGATGAGCAATCATTATTTTTTATGAAATCTTTGTCATACAAACAGATAGAATACATTACCTGAGTCGCGACATTCAATAATGCTAATCTCCCCGTTTCGTTTAATGTGAAAGACATGACGGGATGATCTTCCTGAATTCTACAATAAAATGGAACAGGTTATGGTATTATTGTGGCCTCTTCATGTTTACTTACATTCCCTTCAAATTACCCTCACTAATATTATTTGAGAGAGAAACTGTTATTACCACAGATCAAAATGTCTAAAATTATTTTGAACTTCAGAAACCTAAATACTCAAATAGAAATTAAGATAGAAATACAGCAATAACCATTTTGACACTTCACTGAATATGACAAAATTGTATTGAACTTTTCAATTATTTTTAAAGTGTAAATTAATTCCGAGCATAACTAGGCCCGATACTAGTAAACTATGTTATGTTTTAACATGCTGGAAATGAGAACTACAAAGTCAAAGATATATACTGACATGTTGTAGTCTGTAAGTTCATCAAAGTTGTAGCCTCGTATTCTGTGGTGGGTGTCAGCGGCCAGGACGCTCTTGCCGTCATTCTGACAGGCCATACACTGGACCCTCACACCTTCCCACGAGTCCATCATGTTACCATCAAGGTCCTGTCACACACAGACACACAAATACTAAACCTCTTTCACAATGACTTCACAATATTTCATAATGTAAGTATAATTTCAACAATTGACACTTTAAGGAGGTATTGCATTCATGGCCAATTAAATACATGTACCTCAACAGAAAGAAAGTTATTTATCAAAGACATGTAACTATCTGATATTGTGATAAATTCATGGTTTATACTTGTGACAATGTGATAATTCACTGCCACTGTAACCAAGTACTTCAAAGTCTGACTAGTTAAATGCCACCTTAGCTTTTAATAATATGTTAACTTTTCTGAATCTGTAAACACACAACTTTCGTTTGGAATTTTAATGTACCAGATGGTTTTAAGCTGATAGTGTTGTGAGCAAATGCCTTTTTCTCTTGACCTTGCATTATTAATTGACAAGAAAAGCACATAAAACAACTGTACAGTAAAAACCTAAAAATTAAAAAAAAAAAAAACCAACAGATCGTGATATGTAATGTTGAAAGCAAAGCACCAAGATTATCCTTACACATTGATAGAACTGTCCCCTGGTGCCTCCGGTGACAAACTTTTTGCCGTCAGGTTGCCAGGCTGCAGTGGTTAAGCTATCCTCTGGGGATTGGCTCATCTTTACCCTCAAGTCCCCAGTCTATAACGGAAGTAAACAATATACACTACCTCACCAAGGCATGATTTGTAAATCCTATTGATGAGTTAATGTCAAACCTTTAATATCAATTGAAGGCAGAACAATACTATTATTATTTTCTATTTTTTTTCTAATGAAACACTACATAGTAAAACATATTTATTAGGGACACTAACAATAGAACATAATCATGAACATCAATCTCTACGAGCACAGTATTCCGGATATGAATATAAATTATTTGTAAGTAGGGAGGCATAAAATATATATATTTGATACATATGGTGGATAGCAGGCCCTCCAAAGAATAATGGTGGAGGGTTCCACTGGCTTGATCAGAGACTCATCAATATCATGTCATCAAACCATTTGACAGTCAGCGATCTCAGTGTTTTGTTATCATAACTGCACAGTTGTTTTTGCAGTCACAGTAATGCAGAAAGGAGATATAGTTAGTAATAAAGTTAGTAATGAAAATCGTCAATTTTTATATCATTAATTTCATAGGTGAAAATTAATTTTTTAAAAGCAATTTTTGGAAAAGTGACCACATTCAATTACTTAGCTATATTTATTTATAGCCACCAATTAACAGTCTACCTCTGCATTCCAGAGCCAGAGGTCAGAGCAGTCATCCGGACCACATGCTATGATGTGTGTACCGTCAGGACTCCAAGCAATATATGACACCCCATAGGAATGACTGTCTAGGCTCTTCATCCGTGTCAGCTCATATGTCACCTAAAACACGACAATAACACACAGTATAAATCCCCACTCAGTATAAATGTTATGGTTATTCCAAGATGTATTGTATAGAAGAGTTGAGAGGCAATTGTATTCATATATCATGGGTGGTTGGGTTAAAACAAGATCTGCCTGACCTTCCTTGTATTAAATCACTTTTAAGATTTTGTAGTGATGGGCAATTGCTTTAAAATCATCATCGATAATCTGTTTGTAATCAAAAGTAGTAAGCCGATTGATGATGGATTGCATAATCGGTTTATAATTTTTTGGGACTGATTACCCAAATAAAGTGAGAACACTACTGTTACATCAGCAGACAGAGTTGTTCACTATACACTAGGTTTCATTCTTTTATAATGAATGGATATCAAGCAACTTT
>JAUMHH010170671.1:0-16237 GCA_032359455.1 Chlamys rubida | reverse complement strand
TTGCTTTTCAGGTCCGAAGGTCAAACATTATTTCTTGAAATGAAAAGTGTATCTATTTCTTCGTAATCTCCCAGCTTACTGCGCAGGCAACACATCCACTTCCGTGGAATTCTTGTTAAGTGAAGCAAGCATATTCACATTGTTCTACAGAAATTATTGTAGAGTTGGCATATATTCATATTGTTTCTAAAGGAATGTATGTGGAGTTGGCATATTCAAATTTTTCTAGAGAAATGATTGTAGAGTTGGCATATATTCATATTGTTTCTAAAGGAATGTATGTAGAGTGGGCATATTCAAATTGTTCTAGAGGAATGATAGTTAAATTGTCATATTCACATTCTTTTAGAGGAATGATTGTGGTGTGAGCATATACAAATTGTTCCAAAGGAATACATGTAGAGTTGTTATGTTCAAATGTGTTTCCTTTTTGTCACCATACTTATGGGTTTGCTTGACACAAAGAAAACAGTATGAAAATGTGCAATGAAAATATAAGCAGAATAATTTGCTCCACTAATTTGCCTCCCCCATCCCCATCACTAATTTGACTAATTTGACATTGCTTGACCATGGCATGCTGCAGGGTTTAGGTCCGAGTCCTGCATTGAAGGAATTAGTACTTGACTGTACCAAACTGTTTGGTGTAAAGAAATGGCAGTATGATAAAGATCTTTAAATAGGCTTTAAGTGTCTCCACAAAGAACACAAAATATATAATGGTGTGTACAGTACTGGGTGACATTACAGGTGTGCTGGACCATGTCCAGTGATTAGTGTCAGTGTAGACTAGTTCTGACCTACATCAACAGCCTGGGATAAGGTCTGGCCATTGTGACCTGGGATAAGGGTTGTCCATTGTAACCTTGATACACAGGTCTACTTAGGTCCTGGTGTTACACAACACTCTCTGGGAGGCTGACCAGTGTAGCTATAATTGGATACAGGTGTCCCAGCTAACAAGGATACAGGTATCAAACTATACCTGGGTCACATTCTCTGTTCAATATGTAAAACATTCCTCCCGAGGTAATGACTTGTTGCTTTTTATTTTTGACCACAGCAAGTTAATTTACTATGTTTAAGCCATAACATACTAGATGCTATTCTTTTTGAGAAGATAACAAAGATCAGTGGACAAAAAGGATAAAAAGCAAATTGTTAAATTTATAAATGTAGACAGGTAATACGCTTGTCAAATATCTTTCTGTTGTTTAAGTCTTGATAAAGCATTTAATAATCAATAAACACTATGTGTTTCTTCCTTCCCTTCTATCGTATATGTACCCAAGTCTTGTTTGAAAAGTTTTACCTTCCTGTCTCTGAGACCTAGAAATAGACAATAGATTAAGAATTCTGCATCCGTTCATTTTCAAAAGAATTGGACCCAACCCACGTAGACACCCAACCCACGTACACACCCAATCCACGTAGACAATGCTATTGATGTAATGTTGAAGATATGTAGATACAAAAATTCAGGTTTACTTGAGATGTTCTGAAGGGAGCAGAGATATTTGGTAGAAACATTATGTAATCATCTAGCATACCTGGCAAAAAATGCCTGTGAACTAACCAAATCTGCAGCATTAATCCAGAATTTATCTTTTATTAGCTGACTTTTCTTCTACACCGCCATAATACATCGAGTTATAATATTATTTGGTCTGTAGCTTGCTGTGGAAGAGTGCTACTTCAGATTTGTTCAAATAAATAACCTTGACCTCTTTCAAGGTCATATGTGAAATTTGTTCAAAATTGGAACAATTCCATGATGCCTAGTGTCCTTTACTTTGCTTGAATGTAAGACTTTCATGCTTGTTCAGTGGAGTGACTTAACTTTCAAGGTCACGCGGGTCAGATATATTAGAAACATAAAATGAAGCAGGTAAGGCCTCTCGCCATCTTGTTTCTGTCTTTTCTTGAAGACTTTTTAAAACTAATACCCAAATATCCTTTATTTTTAGAAAGTTCAATTAAAAATATTGGCAAAATGTTTGAAACCTGAAATGTAACACAAAGACTTATCAAAAATATTCTGATCCCCGTGGCATAATTGTCTGTCATGTAGTGATTGGGGAAAAGTTCTGGGTCCTTGTTCCCTCTGCAGCATTTTAAATAAGCAGGGAAATAAAAGCTAATATTTCTTTAGTCTAAGATTGATTTATTCGTAACAACAAACTCGTGAGTCAGTATTGATATGTTAAGTATTGATATGTTAAATGTATATATATATACTGCCTAATTTATAGGCCCAATCTAATTGGAAGTGTTAAGTTTGCTTCCTGAAAATTTGTTTGTATGTTAACTTAATCATCAGATGTGTCAGTGGGACTGGAAAGGATACGGCTTGCACGGGTTTAACAGAATCAGGAATCTTAGATTTAAATATCCATTGGATTTGATGGACCATTTTCATGCTAGTCATTAGAATTAACACTGTGGTAGGTTACCCAGTATGTTGTGTGTAAATTATTTTACCATTGCTACAATCACGTTTCATATGATTAGCGGTGTTCTCTTCCCTAGACGAGTCGGCTATAGCCAATATGGTATGCAGATTTATTCCTGGCAGGAGACCCCAATTTTGGTCAAATCCTGTAGAAAGAGTTATTGTCGAGATTCTAACACTTCATAAACATACTAAGTCAATTATCCACTCTCTTTAAGGAATTATTCCACGTCAAGAAATTGGATTTTTGTACTCATTACTGATAACAAAAACTTGTCATTTCTCATTAAACGCTATCTCTGCGATTTAATGATTCTATCACTATCCAATATTCCTGTGGAACAAACGAGAACAAATTTCATTTGAGGGGTACTCGATATGAGGCTTGCGCCTCCTTAAGTATAATTACACGGAGAATTACGCTGGTATTAAATAAAACCGAAGCTTTACATGTAGACTTTCCAATATACCAGGTCTGACAGGGTTTCAAATGAAGGATTTCTCTCCCAAATATATTGACCTTTCCCGAGGTGTTGAAGAGTACGAGTTTGTCCAATTACATTACAGCGAGCGAGAGTGGTTTCCGTGGCTGGCCTCGTTGTGGAAGAGGCCCTGGCTGCTGGGTAGCTGGCGTGTGTCCTCCTCCTCCTCGTTGTATCACAGATGGTAGTATTGTGATAACTGTCACTTGATGAGGGAATCAATGTAGGCCTCTCACCCTTGTCAAGTCACCCTCTCATCGCCATTGTTTCATTGCTTTCATCTTGTCGGCCCAATACCACACAGCCATAGACACGGTTCAGCCATCCAATGTCTGAAGCCCGCCGTTTATATTTATGATTGTGTAAACAACATTTATGGGGATGAGAGTGAGAAACTCTTGGTGTCTGATTCTGTGTATTGTCTATTCACAACTTCTAAAAGAGTCAGTCTCCCAATTGAAGGAGAATTATTTTTGATGATATTGTTAATTAATAATATCATGACCAAGTCGTTGATTTCAAAACTTCTGTTTCCTTCCCAACAAAATTACACTTCCTTTACCGAAATGAGCCGTAGATGTTTCAGATTTTTATTATTCACGTTGAGATGCATGGCCACGTTTCCCTCTTCATATTCAGTAACATCAAAGACCTGTAGATAAAGCAGGCAGTTAATTCTATGTGTGTGTCATGGCTGGCTCTATGGTCAGTGTGCCTGATAATGTTGTATTTGTAAAACCATCACCGATTGGTCAGGGTTTTGGAATAAAGATTGGTATAATCTATTGTAATCATTGTTTTGATTATCTTTATTCAGAAAGTTGGATATTCTTTGTTTTTAGAAAAGTAGCAAAATTTTCTGGCTTTTATAATCCATAATGCTGAAACATACATTTTACTAAATATATGTAATCAAAAAAGGGTATACTTACCCAGTGTTACAACTCTCAAACAAAAAATGTCATACACAAAAACCTTCAAATTAATAACTTTGTACTTTAAATCATGTCTTACTGGTGTGAATGTCAATTTTTTCGTAAAGAAATTATTACAGATCTTCAATATAATTCTTTTTAAGTATCTATGTCCTGCTGTTGACAAAACACTAGATCTAGAGACCTCTACTGTGGTTTTTCATTTATATAATAACCCCCCTCACCCTCCCCCCTTTAAATTTCGTTTTGGCTATAACTATAGTGCAATTGGGACATGCACTTCCATTGAGTAAGTAGCCCATTACTTAGAGTAACAGTATAACACATCAAGATTGGGGGTTTACATTACTTAGAGTAACAGTATAACACATCAAGATTGGGGGTTTAACCCTTTCACCCCTAGGTAACTTTGGTAGACTCTACCATACATTGATCTGGATGAGTCCATTATGGTCTACAGTGGTGAAAGGGTTAAATCCTGGTCTTGTCCCGCTGAACTGTGTACACTCAGAACACTGTTGTTCATATTATTTGTTTATTTCATCCATTTCTTTAATAAAAAAAACTTTTAATGCATAATTACAACTTTCGGCAGTGGTACGGGGATCCTTAAAACAAAGCATCAAAGGAGTGAACTGGTATCAGTTTTTCTGTTTCAAGAAATTCAATAGAGGTCAGTGTATCAGAGGTCGTGATCAAGGTCCACTGATAGCTACACCTGAATGACCGACACAAAATTCCAGGTAGTAAGGAACCAGCTATAAATGTATCGGGTCAGAAATGATAAATCTATGTCTACAGGTGTAGTGAACAGGTGTACTGAAATCTTTATTTTAAATTTGAAGGGGGGGGGGGGATGCATCTATTTAATGGGTAGAACATATATAGCACAAATTTCAGGCACCCAGGCATTACATTCACAAATAAGATATCTCTTTAAAATAAAAATTACAAAAAACAACAATGTTTATGCACTACTTCATTGACCAGCTTATTGTTAATCACATGACATTCTTGACACTTGTATCCTTCACTCATCTCACCATTTCTTTACCTAATAATAACTGGAAAATTTAGTCAAGATTTTCTCCTGGGATTCATTTCAGATCTAGGAAAATAATTTTATTGAAATTTATAATAATTCAAAAAGTAGCTTCTTAAATCAAAGGAAATATCTCATTTCATAAAGTTGAAAAATTCTTGTCTTTGTAGTCTGTCTTTTTCCCCCCTGTATAAATATTTACTACTACTGGCCACACACAATGAATTTATTGCCAAATTTATGAATGGTTTATTCAGTAATGTCATATTTTCATCATTATTATTGGCTAGATAAAAGGTGGCAATTATTTTTCAAATAAATATGTCATTACTGCCTCCTGTGCTTTGTAAGCATCAATAAAACCACTTTCACCTATACACTGCATTATTACCCTAGTCGCTCTCACATTAGTGTGTTGGTCACAGAAATAGTGACGTTGTGATTATCCCAGCAGTAAATTACATGTTTACACCTCGGTAATTATACCGTGAGTTTCCACCATCCTTCCCCCATACAAGGGAGGACAACTCCGAGCATCTGTTTGTCACGCCCAGGTTTTAAAGCCTGCAGGGCTAAATGCATCCACATTTAATGATTTTCCTATACATTTTGCGACAAATTTGACAAATTATCTTGCTTTGATTGATAAATCGCTGAGTTGAGTGATTTTTGTGTTTTGGGGCCTGTCTGACGTGGGGAATCCCTAATGAGGCGGTCGTCTGTGTCAGAGCTGACGTGCCCCCGGGCCAGCTGATAGGCCAAGCTTGTTAATTCAATAGCTTGGGCTTGATTTGTCAGACAGTGGGACAGTAATTCCTGCCTGCTTCTTCATCTCTTTTACCCCTGATTTAATGGGTTTTCTCGGCCATTTTGTCGAGCTGAATGTGTTGTTGTAAATGATTAAGCCCCTCTTTCATACCCTGTTAGCGTCCAATTCTGCATCATTGAGTACTTTTTACATCACTCGGTGTCACCCTTTGAAGGTATACTGGTGCTGATTTGACTTGGTGAAAACAGGAAGGTAGAATTGTCCAAGTATGATATGTCTTGGAGTTTGCTTGGTAGTTCCGGATTTTGTCATTTGCACACTCAGAAATCCAATTTGTACACTTGAGTGTGATTGGACGGAGGCATCACCTACCAAGTTCCTGTGTAGGTCTTGTCTATTAGGCGTGGTGACACGGGCATACAGCTGCTAGTCGCTGATTAGTCTACGGCACAGTTTTAAACCAGACTAACCAAAATTTTATTTGAATATATGACATTCCAAAAATAAACGTTTAAAAAGATTGAAAGTACACATTTTTGGTGACTATAGACATGTTCATGTATCATAATTATGGATTTAATTACATACTTATACGTTAGATGTTTCACGAGATCTTAAAGCTAAAAATCATTTGAATAAGCCTTACCTTCTGCCTAAATTTGATTTTTATAGTTCAATTGAAATTATAGATTTTTTTAAGGAATATTATTTTAATAAAAAAAATTCCTTGAATTAAAAGTTTAGAAGAATTATGTTATGTTCAGCATTTCACTGTTGACAGGAAACACCACTAGGTAAAAGTGTCCCTGTAATTATTGCAACATAAATGTTTCATTAATATAAAACATGATGACTAATAGGATATATACTTTGCTACCTTCATCAAAGACCAGTGGAGTGTATGTAAACTAAGATGTAAAGTGTGTTGGCATTAAATCCACCATCAAATCAGCTACACTATAACCATATTTTCACTAATTTGTTATAAATGTAGGAAACAATGATCAGATTAACCAATCAATTCGGCTACGCTTATATGCAATACCTTGTCATACATTTTCTAGAGTCTATGAGCCATTCACCTTGATTCGTTACTGGCCCATTGTGGCATATCAAGGTGGCTTCCTTCCCTCTATTTCAGGGATTAAATTTCAAATTCATTTAGATAGTCCTATTTTCTTATAAAAAAACCAAACCATGTAGCACTTGTTTAGCAACTATTTATAACTACAACTGAAGGCTACAGGCTGAATTATAACACCTCCCCTCCCCCCCATCCCAAGGGGCATAACTCCAATAAAAATATTTGAAGTATATAAAGTTAATGACAATCACATTTAAAGTGACAATTTTTGTACTTTTATTTACAGGTGGTAATGGGGGCTATGGAGGAAGAGGACAGCACGGAGGAGGCTACAACCAGGGGTGAGTCTGATTAAAGTGACACTTCTGAATTTGAAATTTTGATGGGTTATGTTGTTGTATACAGAGACACTTTCGCCCAGCTAAATATTCGCCCTTAGCCGATCAAATTACTATACATGGTATGTTGTGTACTGATATTCAGGGTCATGATAAATTTGCCCTCATTAGGGAGAGCAAATAACGACAAAAAAAATCCCAGTTATATAGGACATATAGTATGGAAAGCTTTCGTCACTCCGTCCACACTTCGGTTCCCATAAGATGACTTGCTTAAATAGTATTAACTTTTGATGAAACTCTGTAAGTTTCAAGATGAGCAAAATATGTGCATTATTAATTTAAATACCATGCTCTCAATTATTTGCATTTTCGGCACAATATGTATGACTGCATTCTGATGAAATTTGTTCAATATTTTATATCTATTATATTTATAATTCAAAGACTAAATTTGAATTTGAACAAAATCTGTGCATACTTAATGTGTATACTAAGCAAAGATTGGTCTAAGATTTCCATAGAATGACTGAATAAAATTTTACCAGATCTGATAAAGTTAAAGAAATCCACACATTGGCATCGGATTGCTATATGGTGTTCCCCTCATGCAGTGTAATAGCCATCATATCTGACATTGACCTTGTTTTGATGGGTGTTTGACATGCTCTCTGCAGAGCCCTTCCTCGTGTGTCAGTGTTCTACTTATGCTGTCTTTTATCTTTTATCTTTTAATTTTCTTCCATTTGTGGTATTGAAATTTCAGAATTTTCATAATATTGCTGAAAATAAGTGAGAACAGTGATCATTATATTTTAATTATCTTATTATTAAGAAAAGAAATGTACTGAAATCTAACTCACAACAAGTTTTTTTCTAAGCAATATACCAGACTACATGTACATACTAATTACTTTTAATGATTTATTACTTTGGTATTTAAACTATCTGATTTACGTTAAAAAAGGCAAAGACATTTTCAGGTAAAAGAATTAATTAGTCTACAAGGTTACAATTTGAAAAAAATTCATCGCAAACTAACTGTCACTTTGATATTGTAAATGGTAACATTTCCTGCGACTTTGTGGTGGTAAAGGGGTTTTGGTTTAGATATCTTCAAAGGCGGCAGATGAAAGGTATCAGTTTTAGAGTGACTTGACTTGTACAGACATTGTTGGCCGGTGTTTCTTGCATGTATTATGATGAGTGAATGGCTATCCAAATCTGTTCTCTATTTTGACATCAATTGGATCCCAGAACTTCATGTTTGGATCAGCATTGACAGTAGTGTTAGAATACAAGTAGAATTATGACAAAAAAATGTTTTCTTGCATGGAGTTGTAATCATTTTAATTAGGTGATCCTTCAATTGGGGGGCTTGACCCCTGGGTTCTCATGATGTATCGGAATGTTTGAAGTTACGAGACAAAAGTAAATCCCTTTATTAATCGTTTATGTGATTGGCATAGATCTAGCCTTCATTTAATATTTTTACTGGGTATAAGAACTAAACGAGTTTCAGAGATCCTGTCACTATATACAACTGTAAGCCGGAGGGTGAACTCGGTGATATTATAATTGACGATCAAAGATTAAGGAGAGAGGTGAAACTTCCGAGGTAGGCCGTGTCAATAGCTGTAATATAACAACAGTAGCTCGGTGAATGAGGTTGAGCAGCCTGTGTAATTTGGCCCGACGACGACAACACTGGTGGTCTTTCTCCATATTCTACACACCTTCATTATATTTTATATCATACAGCACAGTAGATTAGGTAAAATTGTCATAGATAGAATAAATGATCATTTATAAAAGAAAGTTTGTGGTATGTAAACAAAGTATTGTTAAGGTGTGGTGCACTTTGTTTGGACGGGCTAGATAATTTACTGATAAAAATCACTGGTTAAAATATAGATTTCCAATTTCCTTTTAAGTTTTTTTTTTTTTTTTCTCTGATTTGAATAGTCATTTTATTATTCCTTTTATCTTCAGGACAGATATAGAATATATAAGCTTCTGTTATTAGTAGTTTTTACAAAATTGTGGTATTGTAACACTTCCTTTAATTACAAGGAAAACTTAATTCTCAAATACCTATCTCCTTAGTCTGGTCCACACTTACTGATAACTACATGTATTATCATCAAAACAAGGAAACGAAATGCTTGGGTTAAAATTTTAAAATGTCAAAAATCGTTATTGGTTCATAATTGAGAGCAAATTCAGTCTGAATTTATGAGAGAAGCAAATAAATTTAAATCTTGCAATTTACATCTTTTGATTAAGTTTGGTTTTACTTTTTTTTAACAAAATTACTTTTCGCTACGTTTTAATCAAGTTTAACTTTACACTTTTGAAATTAAATGAATAAAAATAATACACAGTATATACCTTTATGATATCAGTATAGCTGTTCTCAGCAGGTATAATTAAATATTTGCTGGTAATTTTTTTAATTTTAGATCTACAGTGACAGATACTCATGCAAACAATGTTGAAGTCTTGTCATAATTTTTTCTATACTGTGAAAAAACAGTGTATGTGTTTCACACGTACATGTACTACATTTTCAATGGTTTATAATGGTGTATAGAGGCAAAAGAAGGTTTGCACCTCAACAAATTTGTTTTAATAGTACATATTATCACAATAACAAAAACACCTTAATTGAGAATGTCTTGGTTCATTTCAAAGATTACAGCAATCAATTAAATACTTCAGTTAAAAAAGAAAAATAATCATGATTTTTAATTAATTCAATTTGCACAAACATACAAAATGCATTTGATTATGGTAGTATTGATTTACTATTTTAAGTTTAGGATTGGGTACAGGGTACTATCGTGTAACATTGTGTTAGTTTGGACGGTTGGATCGAGTCCTCCGAAAATATCTTCTCTTTTATGACAGGGAAACAATCTCTTGATAGCATTCTCTATCTTGCTCAGAGAGAACCGATCTCATTAGGCTAGACTCATTGATTGACCTGGAAACAGCATTGTGGTCTTAGCAAGCCATTCTCTTAGAACTTGTAGCAATTAAATTTGAAGAGGAGTACTTGAAGATGACTGGATTGTCAGGGCCGGGTCCTGCACACCTGTGTGTATCGTCTAACTTACTCCCCATGGCTCCCTGCTCCTCGCACAAAGTCCCTGCTCTCACGGGGGTCCTCTCCCCCAGAAAAGATCTTATCCTCTATTGTACCTGGAGGTGTCAGACCTTTTGCCATCGTACATTACACATGCTGATTGTAAACAAAACGGCCAGATTTTACTTGGTCCTGGGAGCTTTGTACCACCCCGATAACTTGGCTGTGTACACAGGACGAGCTGTCAATGATGACAAACTAAAAACAAGGAAATTAGCTGGATCATCTATATAGTGACTATTGTTACACAACACCTGGACAACGTCTCCTACCAACCTCGCATCTCCTCGGAATGTTTGTCTCAGCAACGGTCTGACAAACACCGAACAAAGTCCACAAACGAAAGATAACGTGGTGCATTGATTAAGTTTATTTAATGTACAGATTTTAGTTTAATTAAAGAAAAAGCTGTGATGTAAAGGAAGGTTTGACAATGAGTTGTATTTGTTAAAGATGTATTACCATGGATATATAGAAACTAGATATTTACACTTCCTCACCTTTGTCAATAACATTTGTTGGAATGAGTTCAGATTAGTTTGTCTGTAGTCCTTGGGTTGTGAAATGGGCACTTGGACCCTTTGCACTATCTTCAGAATGGAATTTTGCTGGATGGGGTAGGGATGATTTATTTAATCTTTAAAGCATGTGTTTGGTGTATTTATATATTTGGTTGATGATGGATCTTAGTAACAAGTATAGGCTCATTACTAACACAATACATTTAGATAAAGTTAGTTTTCTGAAAGTCTTGATGTGTGGCATTTAAAAAGATTTCAATGATATTTACTTCCTTTTTGTCATTTTTGGTGTAATCTTAAGCGAGTGATGTTGATGTCTACTGCTGAAGTAAGAAAGGCTACTATCATAATTGTATATCATTATCATAAGAGTTAAGGACCCTATTTCTGTTGACAGAATTTAAAGAAGTCAAGAGTCAGAATGAATATTTGTTTGTAGAGATTGGTAAGAGTTTCTTTGTGTTGTAGATATGGTGGAGGGAGAGGAGGGGGCCAAAATTACGACTCGCGCAGCGGTGGTCATAATACCTATGGTGGAGGTAACTATGGTAACCAAAGAGGTGGCTATGGAAACCAAGGAAGTAACTATGGAAATCAACGAGACAGCTATGGAGGTGGGCAGGGCCACTACAGTGACAACAGGAGGGTAAGTTGACGGACATCATGGTATGATGCTGTAGGATTTTTTTTCCTGTATTAGAAAACGAGAAAAATTCTGTTTGAAGCATTTTTCGGGGTTATATGACTTCGCAGTTAACTTTTTCAAGTTAGATAATATTTTGTGTTTGATATCATTATTTTCACTTTTTCTTTTCAATTAGTGTTGATGCGTTTAAAATTAATTTCAACTTCAGTCATTTAAGAAAACATTGATCACACATATAAATGACCAAAGTTTGACCATGCAGATATCCTATGATTGTTTCTTTTTTGACAGGATAATGACCGAGGTGGCCAGCAGCAGCAGCAGCAGCAGCAGCAGAGATTTTACCAACAGAACAGATCACGCCCCTACTAGGCACCAGACAGAATGGTCACTTATCTGGTCATAGTCAAGGTCAGCAGGCCTTTAACACCAGCAATGAGTGGTCAGTGCAGCTATCGCACTGTTTGTCTACATGTAATCTGGTGCCACTGAAAAGAAAGATAGGTTGACACATTCAACATTGTCTTTAAAGAAGTATTCCGGAAATGGCACAATTGATGATCTCAGTGTTTTGTTGAGAGACAAGGGCTAGTCGAGACATCCTGGGCCTGAGAAGATGTGAACCTGACTCTATGGACTGTCACTGATCTAATGATTCGCAGAAATCAAGACACAATTTGTTTAATTCCCAGATTGTATGTGAGGGGATTATAATCAAATTACACAGATTTAGAAAATTTTAACTTATCAATGAAATTGAATTTATTAATTTATCTACAACAGAATTAGTTTTAACAAGAAAGTCATTTGTTATGAAAATGTGTAAAACTGTATATTATGTTGTTCAAATATATTATTGAACAGCAATGACAAATCTATAAGAAAGAAACTGATTTTTATTCCATCGCTTTTATTGAAGGAAATATAAACATTGTAATATTACAGTGTTTTACATCTGTAATTATCATAATAAAATTAATTATTTCAAACCTCATAAATTTTGGTTTTGTTATTATTACACCATTGAAACTATAGAACTGCAGAAATCATACGACTACATGGATAAAACGTCCAAATGAGCAACAGTGTGATTTCATGGAGCCATCCCTTGTGAAATCTGTGGTTCTAGTGAAACTACAATATCATTTATGTATTTCATTCTCCCGCCCTTGGTGAAATCATTGTATCTAATGAAATTACAATATTATTTATTCAATTTTCCCGCCCTCATTCAAATCATTGGATCTAATGAAATTACCATATCATTTATGTAATTCATTCTCCCGACCTTGGTGAAATCATTGGATCTTATTCATTCTCCCGACCTTGGTGAAATCATAGATCTAATGAAATAACTATGTCGTTTTTTATTTCATTCTCCTGTCCTCTGAGAAATCATTGATCTAATGAAATTACGATGTTAGTTATGTATTTCATTATCCCGCCCTCAGTGAAATCATTTGATACTTATTTATTCCATTCTGTAAGCGGGAGGAAAACCATTTAGAGCAATTGGACTAAGTTTCTTATTTATGACTTTTTTATTCGGATTTCATAGAAAGGAAAATATTGAAAGCACTTAAGTAGTTTGAAATGGGATTTAAAAGTATTGAAGTTAATATACATGATGCATTATACAAAATATTTAATTTTATCACATAATGTACTGTGTTATCTAGTGAATATACCCATGTTATATTTTTTTGCGTATTAACCCATGTAATATGACCTATCAGCCCTGTAATTGGTTGTAAGTTTCAATTGTTTCAATTGTGACGTCACACTAGGACAAGTACATGACGTCACAGACTTACGCACTGGAGTGAAAATGGCGGCTTTTTACATTTCAAGGTTGCATGAAAATTGTCGTTTAATGCGAATTAATGCCACAAATCTTGATTATGTGATAAAAAGGATCTAACACTCATTTTCATTTCATATGAACTTATGAAACTCGTCACAAATTTTTCAATTTAGCTCACTAAATTGAAAAATTCTTAAAACTCGTTTCATAAATCTCATATGAAATGAAAACTCATGTAAGATCCTATATATACAATATACAACGTACAGTGTACTTCATACAGTTAACATAATACATGATAAATTATACAATATATGTGATACAATATACAAAAAACAAGATACATTTTACATAAATGTCATTTGACTGGTGCTGATACTTTTGGTTGGTAGTTACTTCCACGTTTCTCCCTGGTTATGTGTTACTGTAGGCTTTGTTAAGTGCTCAATTGTCTATTGACACTAGAAGGTCGCACAGGCCAATGTTTTCCCGGCTGGTCAATAATAGTGATCTTCTTCCTTTGGAACATCATGAAAAACACTTATATAAGTGAAGTAGAAATGATGTTATAATATAGTCACAGTACTGTTTTTTTTTGTTTTTTGTTTTAATTTTTTTATTCAATTTTTCACAGTACTGTTTATTGATCATCATTTGTACAAGAGTTATATGCTTTAGGAAAGGAGGACTCCAGTTTAAATTCTTGAAATATATGACTGACCCCCAATTTCTCAAGTATGAACATATCTGACATATTTACTGGCATCCAATTGGGCGAAGAAGGTGATCTGGGGGGGGGGGGGGGCATCAGGGCGTAGGAAGCCTTCACCAATTGTGTATGTTGTAACAGTTATCACTTCATAGCAACTCACAATTTCATGATGCTGCTGTTACAGTAAAATTATATCAATAGAAAAACAAATATACACACGTTGTAGAGAAAACAAAATGATGGATACATATTGCAAGAGAAAGATATTTAGAATGTATATAATTTGTACAGAGAAAAGGGGTTAAAAATAAATAATGTATAGAAATAAAAATACAAAAAATATCTTTTACAGAAAAGATCAATAAAATGTTACATATTGTATAGGGAAAGTGATAAAAAATATACAGATATCGTAGTGATAACAAAGATATAGACAAGTATATGGAAATGATGAAAAATATATACATATCATATAGGGAAAGTGATAAAAAAATATATACATATATAGAGAAAAAAAGATAAATATATTGTATAGAAATAAAGATAAAAAAGAAGAAAAGTTAAGAAAAATTATATATTAGATAGGGAAAGTGAGAAAAAATATATGCATAATTAGGGTAGATAGAATAGATACATTTTGTATAGATGTCGTGATAAACATTGTAGATACTTGCTATACAAAGACGTAAAATATATACATAATTTAGAGAGATAAATAGCTAGACTCATACAGTATGGAATACGATATCTGGTATACATTTAGGGTATGTTTTATAAAATACATTAGCACAAATTGGGTCGTGTTGTAGTCCCCAGAGTTGCTGCTTGCATGTTGCCATAGATCTCTGGGGGAGTAACTAACAACATGTCTCCCATGTATTGACATATTATCAACAACCGAAACCTATCTCGCTGTCAAAAATTAAGAAGGAGAAAAAAAGAACGCTTAAAAAGTTTGATAACCAAAGCCATCTTGGATACTTTCAAGGTCAAGACTTGCTTCCCTAACCCCAGGGTTTGTGTGACAGGTTCTGTCTCCCTTTACGTGGGGGGTTATCCGGGTTCAACAGTCCGATGAGTGAGAAATGTAATTTGGTTGGGCGCAGTGACGTTTGTGGTGACAGGGGTGGCGAGTTGGTCGCCTGCTAGTACATACCTTTTATAAGCGGTATTTGTTTTCTGTAGTTCGTGTTGGCTTATAGTCCCCGACGGGTGTAGTCCAGAATCCCTTCTTCAGTACGTGTGCAACTTTTCATTTCCCCTGTCATATAAATGGATTCCCACCTGTCAGCTAGTGTCACGCAGATTGATATCAACCACCAAACACCCCAACCTAATGTCAAAACAAAGTCCAGCATTTAAATCCGAAAATTTCAAAGTTTACAAATCGCATTGGCTAATTGACAGGGTTGAGTACGGAATGGCGGTAAACGCCGTGATAAAATTTGATTAGAGAAAGTATACATGTCACCTGTCAGAGATTCACTTCTCCAACAGGAAATACCAGGCTACCGTAACCGTTCACGATATCTAGAATATTTCGTATATTTCACATGAATAGTTTCCGTTTTGTAGTGGTCATTTATTACTTGTTTAAAAAACCAAGACCTCTACATTTAATTTAATGTATTTTAAAGAAAGGTATTTTGCTAAAACGATGTCTTGTTTGTTTTTCACGTGGTAATCTCTAAAATAAACAAATATCGTCAACTATTTAGGATATTTATCAAAACAGTGTTTTACGCATACTCCAAATCGTTATTATACGTTGTTAATTACCACTTTACATGTGGGGAATTCACATGTGTTATGGTACCTAGAGTTTATTACGAAGATCGTTCACTGATTTTCCAAAATTTTACAACATTACATAACGTATTGTTATTGCTTTATAATACAAAATATTCGCTGGATCTTTTAACATAACATTTTTTGTTATCAAGGGTTCATGACGAAAAGACAATTTTAAATCCATCCTCCTTATCTTGTCATAGTCAACGACAGTGCATGGTCGACGTTTCCGAAACTAATTTTTGGGATAAAAATCGGAGGGAAACTTAGGACCTTTTACACGAAAGTAGTTCCTAGCCAACTAAAATCTGGGCACTACTGTTGTCTGGTTACCTCGCTGTTAAGGGTAAACCCGGTACTACTTTTGTCCCTTAACGTCACTGTTATAACGGAAACCCGGTACTACTTTTGTCCCTTAACGTCACTGTTATAACGGAAACCCGGTACTACTTTTGTCCCTTAACGTCACTGTTATAACGGAAACCCGGTACTACTTTTGTCCCTTAACGTCAC
>JAUMHH010170670.1:20032-33141 GCA_032359455.1 Chlamys rubida | reverse complement strand
CCCTCACTTCAATATTTTATTTAAAGCTTAAAGATGATGTAAATTGACAACGTAATATGTTTAGCCTTTCAGTAGTTTCAGTACTTTGATTATAAGTTAAATGCTAACGGAATTGTAACCGGGAAAACTGACTGACAACGTTAACGGTTCATATCAACGGAAAGCCCTGTTGTAGCATTCAAATCATTTTGTTAAACGTGAGAAACATTTAATCTTTAAAATTATGTACACGTATATATTCTTCAGCTCTTTCGAGTATTTCAATACTAAATTATACATACTGTTATATATTTTTGAGTAGGTTTTGCTTACTTGTAGTAGGCTCTAATGTACTGCACCAAGCTCAACGGGAGACAACCCTGTAACATCTCTGATATCAGTCTGTCAAAAAGAAGTATTACAAAATGTCTAAAGTTCATCACTTACTGATGTCGGTATTGTGAAACGGAAATAGAAAATAAAAATAAATTGTTTTGTGTTGGTAAAGGCTTTTGTGCAGCAATTTAGATATTGATCCGATATAAGGTCAAATATTAATCACAAATCAAATTGTTCCCCCCTCTTCACCGCCACCCCCACCCCCACACACAAACACTGCTGAATGGTCTATACTGGTATATGACTGGAGATTTGTCCGTGTCTAGTACATGTAAGTACTGATGCGGTATCAGAAGGATGGATGATGCTGTCCAACAAGGCGAGGTCATTACTCCGGAAGTGTTATTATATTCACATACAGCTATAATTTTATGTGAACTTTGTTGGACGGTACTAACTTGTCATGGAGGTTGATTTAGTGTTCATTAACATGAGTTTATAGTAAAGCGCATTTGCTCAGCCTAAATATTTGATTCTGCATCAGAAAAAATCCATAACGCTCAACTGAACCATATTAAGTTCAGTATCTATGGGCAACAACTGTCATGAACATATTTGTTTTCAAAGTGCTTGAATGAAAATAAATAGGAGTGTGGATTTTGTTATTAAAACAACTCAAGTTGTATATTAAACATAGACTTAAATATACCAAAACAACAGGATTTATATTTATTAACCTATAATCGAAAACCATCATACATTCTACTTGTTGTCTGATACATTATTTTATAAACCATCAAACGATAGTTTTGAATTTTATAACGTCTGGGGAAATTGCGACACATGACAAAAACGTAGTTATACAAGAAACAAATTTGATGTTTTCTCGGAAATTCTCTGATAGAAATACAAATTACATACAACTGACAATTAAACATATGCCTAGCAGTACCGCCTTAACGAGACATACTGCCTTAACGAGACATACCGCCTTAACGAGGCACGCTGCCTTAATGAAGTTCAGAACCTCGTTACAATCTGGCTCGATGAAACCCCAATGGCATGCTGCTTCTTTAGATTTAACAGTGTATATGTTTGATATTTTGACAGTTTCTAACAGATATACATACATGTATGTATGTAAATGATCATTAGCAAAGCAAACACAAGCCTGGAGCTGCACAGAAAGGCCGCTTACGAACCTTTTGAGATCATCCGTTGCTTAGAGGGCCATCATATGTACTTCTGTGTGACTAATGATACATACATATCGGAGGACCCAAAGAGAAACCAAACAAGCTGTCTGTCTAATGATTTCATTATTCACGTTCGACTTCGAGATTGACATACATGTAACATATTGTTGGGTTTTCATTGATTCCATAGTTTTATTTTATGCGTTTGAGATTGACATACATGCCACTCATCATTGCTTGCTATGTTATCTTTTATTCTGCAGTTTTATTTTACAGGTTTGAGATTGAAATACAAAGATATCCTCATTGCTAGGTTATCTGTGATTCTGTGGTGTTATTTTACGTCTGTTTGGAGTTTACTCTATGCATTATAATGATTGACGTTGAAATGATCGTTCTGCTTTCAAAATAAAATCCATAAATCATTGGCTTGGTTAGGTACTTGATACAAGCAATTACATGTTAAAAACAGCGACAAACAACTACGATAGCTCTCTCTTATTAGTTACATATACTTGTCTGAATAGGGTTAGCTCCCTTTACTCCAGTAAATCTGTTAAAAAAAAACAATCATCGTACATGTAAAACATTGATCCTAACAATCCTGATACATGTATATAGAATATCGAATCAATTACAAAATCGCTCTGAAATTATATAAAGGCTTTCGCTTCGGAGTATTGAATAGAAATACATGTACTGTTTAAACTATGAAATTTAAACTCCCTAAGAAGGAAAGTAATTGCAGAGGTAAGGAAGGTTGCAAAACCAATTTATTTGAATGCATGTCTGTAACTGTATTATATATCTGGAAAGTGTCGGTGTGATAAGGTGTTTGATTAAGTATGATTACAAAATCACGTTTTAACGTCATAATTCGGTATATATACCAACCCACCTAAGCTGTGGTACTGATTATATTTGGGAATGTTAACGGTGAAATTGGATTTTGGATTAAACCAATATATAATCCAAGCACTAGAAGAAATTCAAAATATAAATGCTATTGCTCAACCTTAAAGATATGAAGATCAGTTTTGTACATGTAACATCAACAGACTTTTCCAAGAAATATGAAACGGACAAATAATTCTGGAAATGTTTCTCCTTACAGACAACTTGTCCTTTCACAGCTGTTGGAAGCGTTGTTCTAAGTACGCGTAAAAGCCAGTAACGGTTATACATTGAACGATGACTGATTTTTTTCTTGGTATTTATGCCAAGCTTATTTTTATAGATATAGTTCTTTACTAAAACCAATTGGCATATATGCGTGATGTTTGACCTAATTTTCACTCACACGATGATGGTCAGCTATTTTTGCTCCTCCCGGCGGTATATCTGGCGTAAGTACGAAAATCGACGATAAAAGTCGCATATTGCATGCAACTTTAAAAACAGCGTAGGACTCTATATTGACTAAGAATGATGAACACATCATGATATGAATATATGGATCCTTCTGTACAGTATCACAACACCTACATCATGTAGAATGTAATTACTGTTTATCTCTATAATGTTTCGTTATTTGACAAGTGAATAGAGACTTAAAGTCTGTCAGAGAATCAAAACGGATCTACGTGAAGCTTTCCCAATCTAACAGAACATTTAAACATCCATTTCAAATTACCAAAAGTACATGTTTAATCATGATTACAACCACAGCGTCGGATATTTAAAAAAACATAACATCCTATATTTAGCAATCAATTTGGAAATTTTACCGTAATCTCAAAAAGTATTGCTTCAGTGATGATTAAAAAAAACAGATTTAATAAATAGCAGTGAAAAGTCAAATAAGTGTTTCTTTGTACACTTTTTTTTATATAAATATATATATTCAATGGCGTTATTATCATATAAGGCGATACTTATAAATGAATTATGAAATGAGTATCAGATACCCCCCCCCCTCCAAAAGAGAATACAGAAGTGTCAACAAAACCGTATTCAAATTCAAAGTCAATAATGAACAAAGGAAATATTTACATGGAGACCCTTGAAAAAGACCGAATGTTCTGGAAGGGTAAACATCTTCTGCTCCATCGACGATACCCGTCATGCCAACTACATGTAGGTCAAACCAAACGAATGTCACGACCTTCATATCACACAACGATATACATGCAGCATATTCATCATGTTTCTATGAGATCATGTCGGCGACCATACAACATGTCGATAGTCTTCATTAACTTGCATCTTTGGCAACCCCGTGTTTGTCCGTCCGATATCTATCACGCAAATCATGATGTTGGGGCAACCTCTTGAATACCTTATTAACTGCGAAATGTAAACATCTCAAGTAGGGGAAGCAGGATGTTACCACCAAGAAAGGGAAAAATTCTTAATTGGAAAATCGGCTTATCGTAATGCTTTGTAGTGAATGTAAGCATGCCGTCTTGTTCATGATATAATTAAAGTTAATGTCTAGGAAAGAGGCTGAAGTAATAGAGTATGCAGTGTCCTCGATTACAAGCTCGGGAGGGTACATCACATATATGATCTACGTGGTTAATACAATTCTGATAATCTAAAGACAACATATCTTTGATATATTTGAAACGGAAAATTGAAGAAAAACACACAAAACATATTTGCTTGACATGGACTAACTACGAACGAAAGTTTTCTGATTTTGTGTTGTTCGTTATAGTCATTTGTATTTGGTGAAAAATATTGTTTAAACTTTATAACGATGCACAGGGAATCACGAATGGTACAAACATGACAATTACAGATAAACAGCTAGGACCTACCACTGGCTGACCGTTAACTGACCCATGTTATACGTCGACGTTTATAGCCGACATACATGTAGGTGCTGGTTATTATTAATAAGGGATATCTGGTTTCTACGTACAACGCATTGTTAACTTATCTACACCATATCTCAAAGGTATAGTATAACGATAGATTGACATACTATCTTGTGGTAAGTATTGTGTCAAATCAATTTGTGTATGTACTGCATCTGCGCCTTAAGTTAATTCTACATTTTGAAATATGTGTCGGACAACATAACCTTAAGCTTGATAACTCAAAATGTGCAGTCAAGCTATTTGAGTTGAGTGGCTAGTATGTATACGTCATTGGTCCCGAGTGTGATGTCACCGTTATACACAAACCGATATATCTGATATAGCTATTATCGCCGCTAATGAAAATGGAACCTCGTTCCCCTGTCCATACTCATATATCTACCGAAAATGTTAATCCGATCAATACTTGCCGAATTATAACAGTATTTTGTGATCTGTCGATGCATAAATAGGCGAAAGACAAACAGCTGTATGTAAGAGCCAGTCCCCTTAAATACACAGACGCACTGGTCGATGTTCGCGATCATCTTGACGCCAGACGCGAAACATCACACAGACAGGCAAAGACATATTGATAGCGATTCTCACTAAGTTTTACTGCCGAGTTGCATGCATATTATTGCAAAAAATAATTTGAGTTAACTATCATATGCTTTTACTTATTGTTTTTGTAATTAAATAAAATGCATTGGGCCTATTGTACGTGTCAGGATACATTATGTGTATCTATAATAAACATTAGATGCGACATACGATCGGACAGTGATCCCAGATAACGAGAAAGCATCCACTATGTTATGTATGAATTTTATGTAACAGCATGTATCAATTGTATAGATCTATGTCCCATTTTATTAACACTATGAACAGAAAAACAAATACAGGGTCTCGCATTAGTTCACCTTCATAGAACACGGAGAGAGACATGTTAGCTTTGCACATCAAGTAGTCTGTATGTATCTCAGAACTTATTGAGAACTGTGTATCTGTATAAGATGTTGCTGGGGTTCTGGATCTCTTTCGAATTGTTTCCGTTGTTGACGACTAGGCACAACCTGAAATAACACGGGGGAAGGAATAGAAAGAAAATCTACTGACGTTAACCTTATAGACATGGACAGCATTTTTAAAAATTCAAGTATACAGACTATAACGAGCACACAATCATGTCACCGAAGTCTAGATCTACTCACAGCGTGCCTGAACGAGCACACAATCATGTCACCGAAGTCTAGATCTACTCACAACGTGTCTGAACGAGCACACAATCATGTCACCGAAGTCTAGATCTACTCACAGCGTGTCTGAACGAGCACACAATCATGTCACCGAAGTCTAGATCTACTCACAGCGTGTCTGAACGAGCACACAATGCTTTCATATAATAGAATCAGCGAAATTTTACCAAAACATCTCAAAAACATTTGGCCGGTTTAGCCCATATGGACACAGAATAAGTCTGCTGTCCCGAAATGCAACCAATAAAATAGATACGCCTCTCGACGTGACGTGTATTACTGTTGGAAAGAAAGTACACAGGAAACATAACTGTTGTGATACAGCGGCGATTGTTGGCACTCTATACTCATTTAGATAGCAGGGTACCCTGACCGAAAACAAGCCGTGCACGTGAACAGACCGTTTACCCCCACGGCAAACTCTCGTTTGGGATATTGTGGTTCATATGAGCCTTCTATTTCTGTATCCTTTAAAATTCATACTACATTTGAAATGTCTTTTAATGGTGTTACTTAAAGCGTCTAGTTTGCACACAAAATTTAAATATTTGAAACTCGAACAATATTCTGTGTAAAACGTGTTTCTAAAGTGATGGTAGTTAAATGCGTTACGATCTCGCAGCTATTATTTGAAGACTACAGGTTTACAATCGCTACGGCTTTTAACAGTAAGAATAAAAGGCGATGTACATGAAAGCCTTAATGTTTTGCCAATAAGCACTTCACTTTTATTTTGCATCTAACTACACTGTATCTGTTTTTGTATTTTAGTGAAGCTGAAGTCATATATGGGTTACAAATAGGCTATTTAAGGAGATGTGCTTTTAAAACATATTTAATTATAAAACACCTTTATCAAACCACAAGCCTTTGCCGCTTTTGGATTTTTAAATACACATATTTACCATTAAGGAGCAATAAAATAACTATGTTCCCTTGTTCCGTCTATAACTGTGTATGTGTAATATACTAGGATAATTACTACGCATTGCAACAAATCCCGCGGCAGGTTAAGTTGGTTTTAGGGAGTGTTCGTAGGACTGAATGCTCGAGAGTGTTTTAAAAATCGGTATGTTGCCTTCTACTGTTGAAAGAAATATTATTAGTCATATTTTGAATTTTATTTCTCTAACAGAATAATCTGAAAGTCGTTTAAACTCCAAGGCAAAGTTAATATCATTATTGAGTAATACAGAACGTCTAACTCAATTTCCACATTACCGTAAGTTATCTTGACCGAGTCAATATAAAGCTAAGTGACAAGGATCCGGAGCACCCTTCTTATGTTCTTTTAAACTAAAAATATTTCTCTATCTTTATTGCTATTACAAAATACAAGTTTAATATCACTTTTATCGCATTTCTAATAATTCTGTTTATCAGAAGCTTTAACTATACATTTACCTGAATATTTTTAGCAACAACATGCCATTTTACTACACAATCCAAATTCGTTTCCTATCTCGCCTGTGTAATTGTAGTTAACTGTGGGCACATTTCTCGAAGTGCCGTTGGAAATAAAGCGGCAGAGATTAAAATGTGCATCGTGCTTACCCAGCATTTCACCTGTCAGCTTCGATTGGCAATCGTGTGTGCATGTTATCGCCTTTAGACATGTTATCGCCTTTAGACATGTTATCGCCTTTAGATATTGGAATGCAGTGAAAGCTTAGCCTTTTTTTAAAGTTCAAACTTGTTTTCGATGTTTTATATATATATGTATGTGTGTGTGTGTAAACCATATTCAATACTCAAAGCCCGTATTCATGGAACTTTATTCGTGCTCAAGCTCAGAGTTTGTGCTAAAGCCCAATTTCTGTTCTGGTGATTGATTAACAACAAACCACACCGTGTCAATCATTTTGGTAAGAGTTTGGAGAGATTTCAAATTGAATTATGTTCACACCTGAATACAATGTATCTGACCGTGTCACATGTTTTTAGTGAGTCGCAAAAAAAAGTTGTCATGAGCACAGAATCCATGCTTGAGCATTAAACGGTTCATTCATGAATGTGGGCCCTGGTTCCAGTTTATTCAAACATGGACTGGTCTCAAGTAATCTACAAACAAATGTCCGTTTATTCTTAATTAATATCCACAAACAAATGCAAACACATGGGCGCTCCTTTAAACAATGGATGGTCCACATTAGTCTACAACCATTACATCGTCACAATTAGTCTAAAATCAATGGATAATGTATTTAGTCTATAAACGATGAATGAATGGTTTCCAAACATAAACATTTAATAGTGTGAATGTACCTGGCCTTGACTTTTGATAGTTATTTAATAGAACTTAACACTAAATATATGTATCACTTATTGCTAAGTTAATCCTGGGCCCGTATTCACAAAACCGTTCTCATGCCCAAGCATGAATTCTGTTCTTAAACCACCCTTTTTAACTTGCTTAAAGCAGTATTTGGTTTGAAGGCTCTCCAACATTCTTCAAATTCACCGACAAAATATGAATATTTTAAGTAAAGAAATATCGGAACAAGAAATTTGGCTTGAGCAGTGGGAATCTGAGTTTGAGTGGATAACGGTTTTACGAATACGGCCCCTGGTCTCTTCTTTGGTTGTGTATCTTACTAACTAAATAATTTATTCTTCTGAGTTGTTGAGTAAACCGTTAATCATTCTCTGATCTATTTAAAAAATATCAATTTGATGTCATTTGCCAAGAGCTACGGGATACATTGTACAGTCTATTATAAACACGCTGGGATGAGGATGCTAAACAAAACCCTACAATGTATATATTTCCTTATCCATCACATATATATACGTATGATAAAAGATTCAATGTTTTTAAAATATCTATACAATAATATGCATGATCGCCGTCGGCAGTCGTTATTTTAAACGTAATTGAATAATTTTTTGAATTCAAATCACGAGAACTGTTCCAGATAGATTTTTTGGAGGTTTATATTTATGCTAACTGTAAATGTCCTACGAAATGCAATAGTGTGTCGAATGTCATATATTTGGTTGAAAAGTATAGTTGAATCGGATAATTTTATAAGCTGTATACAGTTATTGAGTTGGTGAAAATATTGTTTCCTGTCATTTTTTAGGCTAAAATTTTCCTTTTCTTACAAACGGTATCAATATAAGTTTTCCGCTATCCCTTATTTGCGCAACTAAAAAAGTATATTGAAAGAAATGATGAAGCGTTTGAAATGTTACTGATTATACTCGTTTATTATCTTATTATTTATCACTGTTCATTAATAAAAGAAAAATCACTCATTTTAAAAGCACGCATAATCACTATGTAGAGACAGGTAAAGCTGTTCTTTAGAATTCTTAGTGATCTATTATAATTACTAGCATGTATTTAATATTTAAGATATCTGTTATTATATGTTAATCAAGATTTGATCAAGATTAAAACGATACAAAACATAATAAGGGTACATCCGTAATATTTTTTGAAAGACTGAGCGGTACCACAATGATTTCTTGACTGGGTTACATGATCACAAGAAGGTGGTTACAATGTAATAGTTCAAATCATCATACTGCTCGCCAAGAACCATATGGACAAATCCACGTAAGGATAAAACAGAGGATGACAGGGGGATTTGTAAGCCGAGGGACAGAACAATTATGAATTATGTATAAGAATGCTGTTTGATCTGATCTGACAACGAGGTGATGCGCCGCCACCTGCATACCGCTATGTTGTTACAAAAAAACCTTCATCGCTGTCACAATGTGATGGTTTTCCTTGAATCCATATTTGATAATCAGCATTTCATGTTATTTATTGCTGATAATGTAATACCATATTAATACAAATGAGTTATTAAAGCAGGAATAAATAAAAACTGAACAAGACTAACCACCTCCGTTGCTCAATCAGCTGATATTCCAGTCTTTATGTTGCTGGCTTATCAGATGAATTGCGTTGTTTGTGCAGGACACAGTTGTACCGCACTTCATTGACTTGTGGAACATCAAAATGTAATGTCAGTTGATGGTACTGCCAAACTGATTAAACTGATACAAAACACTGATGGCCTGTGGTACAACACAAAACAACGAAATTTTATATTAAACAAACGTCAAATCTTTGATTTTTTATTTAACCAAAAGAATGACCCCATATATGAATCATCTTATCTTGGGTGGTCGGGTGGTGCAGTGGATAGCGCACTTGCATTTCACCAAGGCGGCCGGGGTTCGATTCCCCGATCGGACGTGAAAAGGTTGGGGTCACCTGCCCGATAACCGGGGTTTTCTCCGGGTACTCCGTTTTCCTCCCACACTAAGACCCCACGCGCTTACATCCGGGCCAACAAGAGTGATTAATATAAGTTGAAATAACTTGTTTCATAATTGTTGTAAAATAAATAAAGTTTATATTATATATATCTTATCATAATTGCTCAACCTAGGTATACAATTAAACTGGTCCATTGAGACATTACAACCGGTCTCAACTGTATAAAACAGAATGATACTCATATTGTATGAGACAGGAATGACAGGATTTAGCTGTATTTGGAGGTTATCCAGCTGAACTCTTATTCTCGACCACGTACACTGTCTATGAGTTCATATATTAATTTGCTGCCGTCTGCCATGTCAAATGTCCATGTTTCAGAATGTATATTTGAGTTCGCTGTTCTATGCCATGTAAACTATCTTGTTCCAGAGTTGAACTAAAAGTACTTTGCCTTCTGCCATGTAAACGATCTATGCTCCAGAGTTGATCTATACATTCGCTGTCCTATGCCATGTAATCCGAGTACACACCGGTGTTTATCTTACTGTGATTCAAATACGTGTTACTGTTAACAACAGTGGTATATCAAAAGCTAAATCACGTTAAGCATTGGCAATTTGTATATAACATTTGTAACCAAAATAATAAAGTTACACGAGTCCTAGAAGGTTGAAACAGTTGTATGAAATCGGGTAATTCATTTTTTGGCATACTATATCCATTACCAAATTTTACAGATGCAATCGCCTGTGTGTTCTTATAGACGAATATGTAGAAAAAAGGTAAAACTTGACTTAAGACGAAAGCTTGGTGTCAAAATTGTGTCTATGTTTACCAATGCAATGCTTTGGAAAAATTGCAAAATTAAGGGAATCAATTATTTGTGTAAACTAAAAGGAGAACAGCAGGTTTTCCGAATTCTGAATAAATAAACATAAATGTACTACGAACATCGGTAGTGTGACAAAAATATTAGATTCCACTCCTTACTGCTATAAGACAATGTTTCATCGGAGGAGGCTGTTTTTTTTTCAAATGTAAATCTGAGCAACACTATACATTGTACATGTTCAGAACAACAGTCAATAACATGCTGGGATGCAAATCAGCAAAACGATTTTTTTTATTCACTTGGATAATCAAAACTGTGAAAATTATGTTGACTTCCATTCTGCTTGGCTGTCCTTCGTTGACTTTTCTATATCTCTCGTTTCTGTTGTTGGGTTAATATCCATTTTGATGTTAATGCAGTCGTTTTACAAATGAGAACGCTGATTTTTTACTTTGTGAACAAGATTAAACCGTGTGGTAACCATTATTTTTAAAGTTGTCACATACTCATATACAACGGCGGCATGATACAATTGATCAATTAGGAAGTGTTTCACAAAGACGGAAAACGTTAATAAATGAGTACTTCAATGTTATCAAATTACAATCTTTGTGTAAATGCTATTTCTCTCTAACTGAAAAGACCTACAAAGGTTACAGAAACAATTCAGATTCTAAATTAATGTGTGTCCTTTAAAACAGAAGAAACCCAAAGTTATCACAAAACAAACACCATTATGCATTGCAATACACATTTCCACGGATATGTTATTCCTGGTCATTGTCTGCCCAGTCTCATCAGCTGACATTAGTCAGAATATGATCATTCATGCTTCAACTTCAACTTTATTATGATTTCTGTGCTGGATATCGACTGCTAACTGACACAATAACAACACTTGGTTACCACACAAGCTGTCTGGCCGTCATACATGATCTCATCGAGAAAGGAATTTGTATAAATTGATGTTCCACGCTTTCGATAACTTTCATTCGTGTACCTTGCTGTTTTATTGTGAATACCCCGGTTGTCGCTTTTAGGACGTGACATGACTTGGATTCGACCTAGATTTACATTGAACATGTCCTCGATGACAAAGAAGATTGTTAGCATTCCGGGACATCTATTCTTATTATCCTTGTACTTTGCTGTTGTACATTTGTCCTTATTTCATATTTTGAGGTCAAATTTCGGTGTTGTGGATATTTCGGAATAATCGTGTATGCTTTCTATAGAATGTTCTTTTCAGCTGGCTCGTGTATAGACACCATTTTAATGCTCTTTTCTTAACACGCTGATAGTGAAGTCAAGAGAATAGTCGTAATGTGACACAATCCAGGACTAGAATTAATGGAATGTGGATTTCGAAGAAATCATGAGATCTTTTCATCAATCTTTAAAATGCTTTTTCTCGAAAACGTTTCTTTTTGAAAGCAATTGGATAGGTTTTAATGAAACCGTGGTGATGCTCACAGTGACTTTCTGGTATATGTTACTCTCTTCATTCATTTGATACGACCTTAATTCAAGTATGAACATTGAAAACTATTCGGGTTTAAAGTATCTCCATTTGTTTACCGAATCATAGACAAAATGTGAGTTTTTATTAATCTGTTACCGGAACATGCAATTGAGTTTGAGCATGAGAATGGAGTCATGAAAACGGGTCCATATTATAACATTGTTCATCTGTACTCTACTATACACCAACTACAGGTTTATCACGTCTGTGTAACGATACGGCGTACACTTATTGTAAATGTGTCATCAAAATAATCGTTTGAGTCTTTTGTAAATATTATCAATTATAAGATAATACATGTATGATCCCTGTTTAGGTATTTTACTACCAAATCATGATATTGTTCAATTACAGGTACACGATCCCGTTAGCGATATCAGCATAATTTCGAGATTAAGAAGGAAGGCCGCCACAGATCGGTCTCCTAGTTATAGCTTCCTTAAGTAGAGGTGTTTCCTTAGGAAGCGTCTAAACAGCCGGACAAATTGAAGCTGAGGGTTTGGCATTTCCTGTGTGATAAACGAGAAGACGATTAGTGAATGCCCGAGTTAGCAGTTTTATACGGTTGGAGACCTATTATTGAATCAGTATACACATAAAACTACGTCAGCAGTCACGCCAGTTACATTACTTAAACGGTTATGTAATAAAGTCGACACATAAAACAGAATTTAATACTGGGCAGCTTATCATGTTTCACTGCACGCGTAGTGATGACGTAGCACGGATACTATTCTAATCATGCTGAAGTTAATAACCGTTCGTTGATTCGGTGGCACTACTGTTCGGCACAGTCGGTTTCGCGAATTCATCTATTAATGATAAATAATTACTTCAAAATAAACGTCAACTATTCTCTGCAAATTACAATGTAGCATATTACATGTACCTGTTTCATTTCGCTTTACTTTGAAAACCAAGTACAATATCCTATAGAG
>JAUMHH010170670.1:3674-19932 GCA_032359455.1 Chlamys rubida | reverse complement strand
CCAGCGGTAAATAAGGAACAAGTCCCGCTATAAATCAAGTACAATATCCTATAGAGCCAGCGGTAAATAAGGAACAAGTCCCGCTATAAATCAAGTACAATATCCTATAGAGCCAGCGGTAAATAAGGAACAATTCCTGCTATAAATCAAGTAGATTATTTGCTCGCCGTTTTTTCTGATCATGCAATTCTGAGTCTTCCCAGAAACAAAGAGAAAAGAGAGTTTCTAGGAATTTGGGTGAATCTGTGACACAGAGTAATTCCGCTTCATTGCAAATGGGAGGAGTCACACAGCATCTAAATAATGCGTTGGAATATGAGGCAGGTGCAAATATATATTTCGAAGTCATCAAAAAGGTAACAATTAAGGTTTACCACTGTTCTGGTGTGGTAGGGCTACTCAACGTGATGACAAGTGATGTTTCACTCCCAGCATTGCTTGTGTTCTTCAAAGACTTGCTTACTCATTGCTCTTTTATTATATAAACCGGGACAGCCATCAGTGCTTCATACGAATGAAAAATAATAAAACATTTGTTTCATTGTCCTGTACATGGTCTTTAGAACAGGTGCTACAGTTGAATAGCGAGGCATTTACAAAACGTATCTTTGTTATACACATTTATTGTAGGTACACATTGTGAGTCGCTATCATTTACAACCAATGTATTTAAGCAATAAACGGCATTTATGTGGCAAACATACTGGTATAACTGCCAGATTATCTTACATTTGGTCTGATATCTAAAATAGCATACGTCATCGGTGCTGGTAATTCATGGTTCGATGACATTGTTGTCGTGACATTCAATTGAAAAGAAAAGTACATGCTGAATATGATCACTCCTCTACAATAATCTAATAGAAGCTTGCATTGTTGAATGGCTAATTTAATGTCCATATTTCAATTACCACATCGACTTTATGTACAGTGTAACGAAAATATGAAAGTGAACTGTATCATTACTTGTCGAAAGAATGTGACATTCGGAGGCCATAGTTGTTGTACACTTGGGAAGAGAATAAATTGAGCACCGGGCGTTGCTTCCACAGACAAAGGGCAAGGTCCATTTACCGCTCGCTGAACTATCACTGAAAGGCATGGGAAATACAATATTGTTTCGAGAAATTGTCAAAAGATGTATGTTGTTCAACTTTTACGACATAGCAATAAAAATACTGTTTAACATGCGTTTGCCAGGAGAAACTTAAACGAAAAGACAAATTCTTGTCGTCATAAAATCACTGAACACATTTATGAGAGAAGAGTTATTACATTTGTCCATTTCAAAAGATGTAAAAAGGCTATTCAACTACGCGAAACTTTAACGGCGTGTTCAGCTAACTGAAAATTCAACGAGCGTCGCAGTTGATGATACAGGTATGGGTTATTGTGTGTGTAACGACGATCTTATAAGCGATAAAGATTTATGACGTCACAATGGGGGTATGAAACAACGACATATAGGTGTCTCTCCGAAAAATGGGCAGCTCGAGGCAAAACTATGTCATTTTGTGAACAGCGGAAATTATAGCTAGAAGCACATCAAATATTAAAATTGACTTCAACTTCGTTTTAAGTTTATCAAATCAATCGTTTCTACCATTCTCTTATGTACTATTTATAACACTCGATAACACCTTAAAAGTAGGTCGTCAATGATCTTACTGAATTTTCATTATTGTGACTTTCCTCTGGGGAAAAAGCCAATATTACAACACGGTTACTGCGGTTCTCTAATTAATGTATAATGTACGTCTTTCCAATACTTCCTTAATTTTAGGTATAAATTATACATAGTCGTCACATCTTGACCCAGTTTTGGTTACAGAAGCGTACAGGTGTAATATTTAACGATTACTGTAGACTTTCTTGGAGTCAAGTGTTAGCAGTAATACTTCGACTTAAGTGGTGCTGATCGAACTGTGTGTCCATGCGTGTAACAGTTTATAGAAACATAGGTGTTGTAGATGGAATGTCTATAGGAGATGTAGGATGTGGATGCAGAAGTAATGTACAGTGGTAATGGCTCACCATTACAGCGTCACGTCTCGTCATCATCAGTGCCTGGTCTGTGAACCAATTTTCTATGTAGATAAAACCATTTTACTACCACAAGGCTTTTATGTCATTATTTCTGAATTAGAATATGTAGAATTTCATTATAGAAACACTTGTCCATAATGTTATCAACGACGCACCATTGACATCTTAAGAAATTCCTCTTGAGTGCTCTGTGACTTACTTGGGAGAGGTCGTAGTCATTTGCAGAAAATGTTGCTAGCAGGCATACATATTCAGCAAAGAAGATGTATTCTTCCTCCCTTTACTGACTTCCTGTAAATCGTTGAAAATATACCCACATGTTTTGAGGTAGAAACATTTGGGAATGGAATACCTTCGAAGAGACACTTTATTCATTTAATCATTCAAGCGTGAAAATATATGGCGGCCAAGAAGCGCATCCGCGTTTTTGCAAAGTCGGGAATAAAAATTCTTCCTTAATAAGGTTTTTGTTCATTATGGCAAGGTCTTTACAAGGTCAGAGTAAAGTTGCTCAAGGCTGAATCGTCTAAACCAATCTTATTCAAAGTCCAGCCGTCTACAAAACGACAGTCCCCGTGTAACGTTCACACGGAAAGACCGCCGGATTTGTCATCTGCGAATCGAATTATTCCTTTGAGTGAGACCCGAGGACATTGCTGCCCAGTTATCGTGCACATGTATCTGCATCAACTATATATCCAAAACCACTTGAAAGTAGTCGTATTAAAATCGCGGCTCTCTTGCACAGAGTCAATCTTGACACATCGTCGTTGGGTGAAACGCTAATGGAACAATGCTCTTTTAACAGATGAATCATTCTGTCACATTGTGATGGGAAGAATAGAGTCTGGAGACGTCGGAGTGCACGCGTTGCGACCTGCGTCGTTGAACGGGCGGTGGTGTGATAGTCCGGGTGATACTTGTTGTGGTAGCCGTATAAGGTGCGTTATCGAGGAAACTTTTGAGGCAGCAGGTTCTCCCGATTTTACGAGTCGACGCTAGTTTTCAACAAGATAACGCACAAGCGCATACTAGTCGCGTCGGCAGAATATTTTGTAGCAAAATAATATTCAGGTGTTGGATAGACTATCTTAATCACCCGACATGTTGCTCTTAGAGCACGTTGGGGATATTCTTGGCCGTCTAACTGGCCCAATTGTTGATCGATACTAGGACAACACCCCGTGCACCTTATTCGTCGCAACGCTTTTTTCGACGCAAACGATGGTCAAACGCGCCACTAAATATGACCTATCAAACACGAATTACCCTGCAATAAGCCCTGGTAAAATAAAATCAGCACACATTACTTTTTATCTTGATTTAGGACAAGTAAATAAACCAGCACTTCATTGAGTAAATTGGTACCAAGTTGAATACAATCGTAACACAAATGATAAGTTAATTTCCGCTTAATGAAGTGTTTACTGTTTTGTTTTTGCTGAGTAACTACTTGGAGCTGAGATAAATTTATCCTTTTTGTTGCCTTTGAATTGAACCTAGTTTCCACGTGACCTTGACTGAGACACTTTACAAATTAACCATCACCTTAGATGTAGACTTTGACCTTTCCTGGTCGATGTTGGTCCAGTTTGGACAGGCTACCACTGCGACGATCGCTGTGTTCACTCGTTTATTACCATTGTTTTTTAACGAGAGAGTGTCGGCCATTACTTAAACGTTGTGTTCTAAATTTGGTAGAGACTTGAAAGGTTTAGTGCCGACACTCGGTCTCTATCACATTAGGTCTCCTAACCTACACATTTAGTACCCATCACTTTGCCAGTACAATTGAAGTTGGTTCATTTGATAATCAACACAATGCGTCAAACGAATGTCACGTAACTAGTCCAACAATACACTGTACTATACAGGATAGGGGCCTAATAATATACTCAGAAAAAAATGTAAATAAAACTAAAAATTACTCTGTGAAAAAAAGTGACAAATTGTATTCTACATTGACACGTATACAATGAGGGTACATTATTTTACTACGATTTACTACATATTTGTTGTCAGTTGAATACTACTTTTTTCTAAGAAAAAATGAACATAGACTTTACAGGTAAAGTGTGTTAGAATGGGGAATCTGGATCGTTTTTGTGTCTATACCGGCGACCAGAACAAGAAAATACTATCCCATATCGGATTTGTATATTCCGATTTGCTCTCAATTTGCAATGCTCATTTCCTTTGCATTTTGTTCATAGGCTATAACGTTATATAAACTGCAAACCAGCGTTTTGAGACCCAATACTAGTTGCAAACGAAGCTGGGACTCGAACTTGTGGTTTTCAATATGATACTGATGTATGATGGAGACTCTGATAAAAGAAGTTAATACATTTTCCATATTCTATCAATGACTTTCAAGTCACGTGATCATTTTCTCTGCCTTCGACTCTGTTAACATAATAAAAACGTGTCTTGTGATAGTCCGCTAATCAAGTTACTTACCGGATATGGTATATCTGGATTGGCTCTCAAGGTCGACAGAACACGGCTGTCATTGGTGCTCACGTCACGTAATACTGTTTTATGACCTACTATTGGCACACATCATTTAGAAGGGAGTGGTTTGCGAGCCAAAGGGCATTTTAAACAGGATTTAGCATATATCATGTGTCAACATCTCTGCATGCTTCCCATAGACCTGCTGTAAGTGAATTAAGAACATCAGATTAGATGCCAGAGAGTGGAATTGGCATTGTGCGTTAGTTACGTATCAGATCATTATGACTTCGCGTCTAGCCACTTCAGAAGAGAGCAAGCTCTCAAATCATGTAGTTACCTTAATTTTTGTTACGATTTCTGTCGTTAATGATAACAGTGACCGCTCTGTTGGTTTAAGCTGTTTTTATTCAGTTTTACATGTTGCATCCTGTAATTGGCGCGTGCGCACTGTAAGCAAGCTATGTATATGATTGCCTACATTACAGTTAGTCACGATATTATATAACCAAATCTTATCGAATCTAAACTGTAATAACGCTTTCTATCCTCTTTGATACATTTGCACTGTGATATTTATATATATTTTTTTACATTATTTTGAAATTCATAGCTTCCAACCAGTATTCGTAGGAATAACGAAACAATAGCAAGATGATTTACAATCAGCCAAGTCCATTTTAAAATACGCGTTTTAATTAAGCTTACTTATGTTGGAACTTTACTGTCAATATGGAAATGTTCTACCTTAATACTTTATGGTAAATTACAATAACAATGGTTCCGAACATTTTTGATGTGACAAACATAACCTAGCCATGCTGGAACAGTTTTCTATTTAAACTAGCCATCTGACACTTATGGAAAGGAATTCGAGATCATCTAGTTTCCTGTCCCTTCCAACTTCGATTGAATGGTTCGTAGCTGTTTATACTGTTGTTATTAAAACTGATTGATACTCCCCGAGAGGCACCGACTGTCACAATGACACGGCTATGTTTGATATCCGAGAACAGAGTTCGGCTATTAGACACCGAGTTACATCACACCTCATGGCCGGATGAGAATGGCGCCCAAACAACGGCTCGTAAGATCGTGTACACAAACAGCGCCTTCTGTTCCAGCACAGTGCTTGTAAACCGACCACAGGAAGCGAACACGTTAAAAAGTATTTGCATTGCTTCTTTAACACTAGACATTTAGAATGACATTAGCTTAAGTAGAGTATCTAGGCCGATCAATCTGGTTTATACCCAGTAGTGTGTGGGAGGGATGCTAATTATCAATCCATTAAGACGGTATGTTATATAGAATGCCGTATAGACCTGAATTATTCACCATTTCAATGGCGAATGCAAGCTTTTAACTTGCATTAAATTTGTTGTTTTCTGGTTCAAATTTTATCGCAAGATTCTCTTTGTGACAGTAGGGACAACTTAGCGCTCAGGACAGAAATTACTGAAAATACCATACCAACACTTTATACACATGTAATATATCGAACTTGTTCTCAGACTACATGTACAGCACGATTGATAGTGCATGGCTCGCGTCTACCCACTTTTACATACTGGTTTTATGTTTTTCATTTCATCAAATTTTATTGACAAGATGTCATCGTCAATCGGATCGAACAACAGGCAAAGCCTATATAAATTCTCTCCGTCAAATGGCCAAAGTGGAATAACAATGAGACATAGTATTTTTTAAGTTTTGCCTGAAACTATAATATTAAGAGAAATCTACGTCCTTAAACTAGCGAGAATTTGCCCGCATTTGTTTCATGTAACAGAATAAACCGGTGGACGACGGCTCCCCGACATTATAAGCCAATAAATAATCCAAAAGACTTTAAAGGACAGGCGGAGAATTGGGTTGTTTAACGGTTCCTCCCCGATACACTGAAGTTCAGATGTAAATAACATGCTATTCTAAAGAAAATATATCCATATCCTCCTAGAGAAATCGAACATTAAAGTAGAAAGGGGTTGAAATGTTATGTTTTGTTTAAAAGGTTCCTGCAAAGAATTTTAATGTCAAAGTTCAAAATTTCAATACAATAGAACAGCTGATATCCATTCATACTTAAAAGAACTGAAAATGAAATGAACATTAAATGTTAAAAGGTCACAGTAGTATAATATATTTTGACAGATGGAACTTTATCATCTTACTTCCACATTCCTCAACAACTAAGCTTACTCATCTGATCGGTCCGCCCACACTGTGTTAACATCTGTACTAGAAGGTAGAAGACGGTTACGCATGCGTAATGAGTGTGGGTAATCCATTTTTGAGACCAGCTCATCCATTCTCCATAATGTAGGAGATGAAATACGCAAGACATGCAATTTTTGCAAATTCTGATCAGAGTACATTTCTTTTCAAACTGTATAATCTGTAAAGCACAAAGTGTAGAAAGGAAGATGACATAAAGTGTTTCATTACTGATATGAGAAAAAGATGTTTGCTCGGTCTGGAAACCTCAATCTCACACAACCATTCTGTTCTACGTGGTCAACAGTAACATAAGAGAGAATGTCAGTCTAAGGTATCTCCTCCAATCAATTCTATGAAAATGGAAACATCTGATATTAGATATCCTATACGTACACTCTCCAAGCCAAGACACATACAGTGTAAACGTGAGGATTGGCATTTGTATCACCTGTTGACTTGTTAAAAATAGACAGAGGTTCTGTGACGCGGGAGATTTACTAAATGCGACAGGTATTGTAACAGAAATACCATTCTGCTTACCAAACGGCTACAAATATACACATCCCTAGGGAATCTAATGAAACAGGATAAGTAACAAAAGAAAAAGTTACTTTGTCAATTTACTGCCGTATTACGCCATGAAGAGCTTTTGGAAATGCCACGCCAAACAGCCAGACCCATTTTATAGGTGTTCGTGTACGTATAGTTTGTTACGTTGAGCTCTGTATTCGACTCTCAAAATAATTGCAGCATAATAGCCGACTTGATAGCGCATGCTTCAAACTTGTTGTTGCTTATTTTATTTTGGCCAATAGTTATAATACAAAAAATGGCCAAACGATTTTTCAACTTTCAAAATACACATTTATGTTGAGATAAAATGAGATTTCGCAATATTACTGTCATACAAACTTCTGATGGGCGATAGTTTAGCTCATTATGTTACCTCTCCAATAGCTATGACCTTTCTGAGGGAAACTATTCTGTGTTTGAATGCAAAATGTGTCTTGCAATAATTATAAAAATATTTTCATATTTCCCAAATCAATGTTTATTTATAAACTTTCCCGTCGGTTTTACTTAAAATAATAGAGAAAACTGTGTTACTGATGAAGATCAACCATGCATTATATTTATGGTACCTTTACTAATGCAAATAAAACAGCAAGTTCAAGCAAAACAAGGAATAAAACTACGACATAGACCATTAACAGAACTAACTATCGGTACTTAGTTAACCTTTAGTAATTTTATTCATTCTATTTAAAGGGGATCAGTAAAATATCTTCAATCATGAATTTGTATTTTTTATTTTGTATTGACTTTTTGTATAAACAACATCCCTAAGCTAATGAGGGGCCTTTAAGTTCTCCGTTAATTGGTCGCCTTGGTTTCAGGATGTTCTATTTCGGGAAGGTTGTACATGTAACATTATCTTATTGTATTCCATTCGAGGACACTCGCCATAAGACATGCACCATAAATCCCCGTGTCAGTTCAATGCATTGAAAAAGAGGTTTTTCATGGTGATTGACGATCAATTTCCACAATTTTATAAATAAATTATACACATTGGAACACATTCCTTGAGTAAGTGATTACAGCGCCCTTATATTAAGTATTCCGACGACTAGATCACAATGTGCATTAACAGCAACAATGTCGAAATAAACAAACATTGTATCAATACAATATTCTACTAGAATTAGAAATGGCACCTGTATTTGGCCATTCGCTGTGCAATGATCTCTCGTGTACGACATGTTTCATTTTTGCTTTTTGTTAAGGTATTAGATTAAGCCTGATAAAACTCTGACTACGTCAAATTTGATCCATTGTTTTACCACATCTCGGTTATCATTTACTGGAAGTGGTAACTACTTTGCCAGCACACATATAACGGGCTGAAATTTGGCCGATTTCGAATGTCGGTTTTAGGAGCGGGCCGACATCGGGCCAGCTTATAGTTGCAACTCATTTTGATGTCGGCCTGATATCGGCAAGTATATTGGTCCGATTTTTCTCTAACATGAAAACTATATTCCTCGCAGCCGACAGTGGCCCGACATGGGCCCGATGCCAATCTGCAGTCTTTCATACCCGGTATATTAATCTAGTATAATCACAGTTTGAAGTTTGAAAACATTCGTTGTCTGAACAAGTTACGGAGTGTAAACTCGTTTTTTTTTCATTCATTACATATTGTTTCTATATAAACAAGCACACTTATATTGCAATTTAAAGAAAAACCGCAATTCACATAATTTATACTAAAAAACCACCATGAAAAACTTATCACAATATGGTAGGTAAGCAGAGCAGTTTTTCTATGATATTGTTCAAGATTGTTTTATTATTGGTATGTCTTTGAATCAGTTGTTAACTATGAGTAAACAAGTTCATCTCATGCGTTAAAGTCGAAGAAAAACGACAAATGAAGCTTATCTCAAGTTGACTGTGGTCTCTCCTTTACATGTTAGATTCGTGCTTGTCCTGCTGTTTGGTCCAGTTATGTATCTGTATCAACCGTAGCACAGCTCAAACTTTGGTATTGGAGCACAGGAACCCTACGATCGATGGGTTGACGTCCCTGCTTGTTTACAGAATGAAACATCTGGCTAGACTCCTAGTGTCCGAGGTGCTTATGGATTGGTAGTTGCTAATTCAGTTTACTGACAAAATCACTATACCCGTAATGAGTATCATCATTGACTGGTACGCTACCTATGCTCCCGAGACAGGAGACAATATGATTTGACAAATTCTTCGTCTTATTCCCATAAATGCTGAGTTTCTATCGTTGTTTTGCCTAAATTCTATAATCCCTATCTCCTACTACACCAGTACCCAACTGTATGTCCTCTCTTCCTTATAGGATGCAGTAAGCCAGCCCCTTTCCTTGTAACCTCCCTTGTTCAACATCCGACTATGTCCTATACTATACAGGAACGCTATAGGAACCGTCCTTAAGAGCACGTTCATTGAGCTGTCCGCTACCACCAAGGCACCACAACAATTATGTGCCTGCTTGATTGCTTCCATTTTGAATTGTCGTATGAATGTGATGTATTACATAAGACATGAATGTAGGTCACATTTTAAAAGAAACATTAATTAAAATTTACCATTTGTACCATTCACAAATAATTACACTTAAAACACATTTTTCTCATTTAAAGATACATTCCCCGTTATTTGTGTCATTTTGAAGAATTAATGGGAAACATTTTTATTTCTAATTCCTTCAGGTGTATGTCAAACAGTTGGCTATAATGAAGCCATCTAATTGAGGTTGTATGTGCGCTTCAAAATCCCAGGCAAACGCTGTGTTTGCCATAATTAATGTTTTGTAGGGTTTTCAGGTTTTGCCTTGCGCTTATGTTTTCAGAAAATAATTCAGTCAATAACTGTACCTTTTATCAATCCAATGAATTCCTTAGATATCATCAAAGTATAGCTTAATTGAAGATGCTTATACAGGTTTGGTTTGGCTTTGTTTTGTTTAAAGTCCTTTTAACGGCTAAGGTCATTTAAGGACGTGCTTATAAAGGGCAATAACAAAGTCTGAACTATTTTTTGCTATCATTCTGACATTTTTTTTATTTTATCGAAATTATGCTGTTGAAAGAAAAAGTTGGGGTTGCTTAATACCCGCAAAATCATGACGCTTTAAAATGTTTAAATATTGAGATATTACCTACAACCAGCAAGCACCAGGCTTAAAAATGTATTACACTGTACATCTAAATGATTATTAGAATCTTCCTCTGTCTTGAGAGTGTGAGAAATCTCTATTATCATCTATAAACTACTTTATACCACCTACCGGTAGCATGATAAATTCATTATCATTGGTTGTAAGTATGAGAAGAAGTTGAGAACGGCTTGAGAACAACTTGAGAAGAATTCGTGAACGGATTTTCTCATTCCCCAGCACTTGGGAACGTATTTTCTCAAAAAAGAACGTCTGCTCGCGCCAGATGACGTCCGAAACCGGAAAAAGTGTCAACACAAAGGTGATCCGCGTAAGAAAATAGTCCGTCATGAACATATCAATACAAATTTACGGAAAAATATTGTGAGAATAACAACACCATTTCAGGTGTAAATGTGCAAATGGAAAAGCCAATGACGATAGGATTGTTTTTATTTTTTTTTACGTAGTTTTAAGGTTTATTGTATTTCTCCGCGCAAAGTTCTATTTGTTTACGTTTGTCACAGGCGATCGTTGACCATTGAGCTTAGAAGTCATTTGGAAAACATCGTGTTGAGTGGAGATTTTTGAATGGAGAAATATAAAAGGTAGTAGTACATGTATATAGATGATAAATAGTTTATCATACAGTAATTTTAGTGTTTGTCGTCCGAACAATTTTCTAATCGCTCGCTCGTAGATAAAATCTCGATTCCACCTGCGGTGGCCTTTCGATTTTATCCACGTGCTCGCGATGAGAAAATTATTCTCATGACTAACCTTGAAAATACAGTGTGATAATCTATAAATCCGAGAGGTGATTTACTTGGTTTTCCAACCAGAGGCTCTTCGGAGGATTATACAACCAAATGTTCACTCCGAGATTTTTCTGTTTCATCTTCAGGGTAAGGGATGCTTTTTTTCTCCCATCTTACTACTTAAGGCACAAATAAACCGACAATAGTCTGGTATGTGAACAAAAGCATGTTTGATGAATTAATATTCACCATTCACTTTTGATGACGTAGTTGTCACCATTCAATTAATATGATGCCACAATATAGCGCGTGCTATTCTGCACGAGCCATTTCCCCCTAGGAGGTGACAAGCTGATCTTTCCAGCTAAAACGGTAGAAACGCTTGTGAAAGGTGGGATAAAATGGAACCTATATCTTATTTAGTGTCTTCTTCATTTAAGTCATCAGCCGCTTTTTGGCCATTGTAAATATCTAGAGTTTACTTTTCTCGATCTATAAACGTCGAGCCGAGGAACGCCTACGTATGGCAAAATTGTATTACTGGGAAGGCTTATTCAATATGTTAGTGTAAGCCAGACAACGACTACTGTCATTAAAACCAGGCCAGCACATGATATATGGTACAGACAATTACACCAATAATTAAACAGGTATAAGTGTGGATTGAGCGCGCGACATTCCCGTACCTCGGCCGTTTAAACGTGCGTTGGCCCTAATAGATTGACCCTGAGACGATTATCGCCAAACTAAGGGTAATGATATATGAATCTTTATCATTTTATCGATTATCGACCAACCAACAGATAAGTAGCACTAGCGACTGCTTCAGTTATGTCTCAAGAGTTTGATTTTCTATCAATATGGTCAGAACATAGAGTCTTCAGTTAAAATATAGCATATATAGATCTACCGCGAACGAATATGAGCTCGCTATATATACTGACCATATCGATAGAAATTCGATCTGAAGGTCTGCGGTAAAGTTTGCCGGGTGTAGAGAAGGGTTTCTAGATTTGGGTCTTCAGTAAAATATGCTGGTGAAAAGAAAGGTTTCTAGCTTGTGTCTTCAGTAAAGTTTGCTGGTGAATAGAAGGGTTTCTAGACTGGGTCTTCAGTAAAATATGCTGGTGAAGAGAAGGGTTTTTAGACTGGGTCTTCAGTAAAGTTAGCTGGTGAAGAGAAGGGTTTCTAGACTGGGTCTTCAGTAAAATATGCTGGTGAAGAGAAGGGTTTCTAGACTTGGTCTTCAGTAAAGTTAGCTGGTGAAGAGAAGGGTTTTCTAGACTGGGTCTTCAATAAAGTTAGCTGGTGAAAAGAAGGGTTTCTAGACTGGGTCTTCAGTAAAGTTAGCTGGTGAAGAGAAGGGTTTTCTAGACTGGGTCTTCAGTAAAGTTTGCTGGTGTAGAGAAATATATCTAGTGTGTGGGTGTAGAGAAGGTTTTCCAAACTAGGGTCTGCAGTAAAATTTGAGGATACATTGTATATAGAAAAGTTCAAAGAACGGGGTTTATGGCAATGTAAATGATAAAAAAAACATTGTATCACAAGGATACACTTCTTTGCCATTATGGTGACGTTTTATGAAGTTTACTTATATTCCGATATATCTAAACATTAAGCAATATTCTCATCTATAACCACGGAAGCGCTTCGCCGTTTGAGATTCCCTTGCTACCATTGGACAGATGCACGCCACTCTTCTGTTCCCAATGATGCATGAGCAATCTAACCTCTGATTGTCCGTGATTAATCGCTTGAGTTTATTTGAGTCTCTAATTCCACAGATTGTATCGGAATTTTATTGGAACACATGAATTCACGAGGGAAAAAATAAACAACATATTGATCTTAACAGCAACTCCTCCACAAAAAAAACCCCAAAAAAACAAACAAAGACCGTTTACGTCTTTATCAACACGTATTCATAGCTATACTCGCCTAACAGATTAACTACATGTAGATATGACGTTGTACAGTGTTGTTTGTCGGTGTACCTGTACCTTACTGTGGTGGATGAGTTGTGAAAAGACATATAGAGCACTTCCAAAGCGTGTTTAAATGTGACGTTTCGATGACTAGTACGATATGTTCTCTGTCACCTCCATCAGACAAATGACCAGTGAAGCGTATGTACACAAAGGTGTAAAATATGTACGAGTTGTCCACAAATCGATGTCGATTCGGCTACGATGTAAGCGAATGAACAATTGTTTGTTATATACGTACCCAGATGACTCGATTGAGCTACGCGTTGTTTAATACTTGGTCATACATGAAGATGTGCGAAAGTATATTAGCCCCGTCATCTCGATTTAGAACTGGCCCACTGCGGCGTATCCAGACGGCTTCCTTTATGCCGCTTGAACTGATTGCGATTATACTGAGGTGTAGACAAGAACGTAGCCGAATCGACATCGATTAACGGACAACTCGTACATATAACTGGTCATTTGTCTGATGAAGGGGACAAGAGTATATACATCTGTACCGTACTAGTCATCGAAACGTCACAATAAACACCTTTTTGATTGGTCTACATAAATCTTTTCACAATCCATACTTACATGTACCAACCTGAAGAAAAGGTTGAGAAATATGCGGTGGATGAGAATCGAGATATTAGCACTGCACTCTAAATAAACCCATACTGGCGATATCAATTCTAAATAAACCCATACTGGCGATATCAATAACAGTATTCTTTGGCTACACCCCATTATAACCTAGCTAACGTTTACATCACAACTGTACGCAGGTGAACGGCAACAGAAGTTACTAAGTACAAACCTCACAAAAAAAAATTGATTATCATATCATCATAATTATTTCAATTATCAAATCGCTAGGATAATTTATTTTCAATTTCAGCAATTAACTGAAACTTCTGGTGTTTGCAAGTATTTTTTTTTGTGGTGTTTGTTTTTCTTTTTTTCCCCATTTTATTATCGTGTCCATTTCAATACCAACACAAACTCAGATCAAATAATAGAAACGAAAACGGTCTCATTTCCGACTAGACTCGGTGTCGACTGTTGTCAATTATACTGACCAAGATCTTTGGTAAATCACACAAAATAACACTTTGTAATGCGTTAGTTTCATGTACTCCACCACTGGGAGATTAACAGAGAGCAATAAACTGCGCTGCAAAAGCGAGATCAAATCCAGTTGTCGCGAGAATGTTTCATGTGGTGCTGAATTAGCCGCTTCCCTTGTCAGAACTCACGTTCAAACATCAGGCTATACACAAGTACGCATTTCCGTGACTGTTTTCACACTTGTATCACAAGTGCACACAATAATTCACACTATGCTATGTTTAGCTTCAAATTTAATTAAAACTGTTTGTACAGAAATATATTTGCTGGAACCAAATGATTATACAGCATATATATCAATCAAAGAACTCCAAATGTTAATGCACGTTTTATAAAAACTACAAAATATATTGCAGGAAACAAATACGAGACAGCAACTGGTGCATTAGTTGACGAACGTTTCCTCTGAGGGAGACATGAAGACGCTCTGTGGTATAATTCGGCTATAGTTTACCCTGAGGGACACGATCTGTGCAGCACTGATGTTCACCATGTCATTCGTATAACAGGTCTGTTTCCCTTCCTACATTTAACAGTTATTCATGTGGACACAAAACATTATATACTTACATTCAATTTGTAATATTGCATTAAAACATGCGATTTAAAACACATAACTTATCAAAGCAATATTTGGTTTGGCTGTTAGTTAACGTAATGCCTTCTCACCGCCAAACTGGAGGCAGGTATGACAAGCGCTTTCAATAGGATTACTATGTTTTAGTATTTTATTTGAAGCATCCAACACAGGGATAATATACCTTACAAATGGAAAAGAAATAAGCAGAAAACAACAAAGGAATACCTTAATGTCACCAAAACCATAATTCAAAACTTTAAATAGATAAAAATAGGACGATAAGTAAGCAAAGAAAAAAATGTATGGAGACCCGTGAAAACGTACAAGAGAATAGGACCAGGTGTTACGGAAGGGTAAACGTCCTCTGCTAGATCGACGGCACCAGCTATGTTAACTACTATAGATCAAGTCGTAGTTGTATCGCGTCCTCTAAGCAAGAATTATTAGAGTCTACTTTTAATTCTAAACAATTCATTATTCTAGAGACAAGGACAAGATTACCAGTTCCTAAGACCCGATGGGTTTTTTGTATCCAGAGGGATAACAGGGAACCAATGCATTTGTATAATGATGTGCCTAAGCCTATATAGATTCTCAGCAACACACGCACAAGGGAAATGTGGCTGTCGATTATACCAAGTATATAGATATACTGCCTTCAGTCAGTCCTTCCAAACACACCACTGCTCCCTCCCTGTAACATACGTGTAGAGTATTGAGTCTTTGCCATGTAGATTAAGAGGAAAGTCAACAAAGTATTTCTATTGTCACAGCATTGAACAATATTGTGAGAAGATACGTTAAATGTGCTGTGCATTTAAAAGAAGTAATTCAGCTTTTGGTGGAAAACATATTAATTTACAAATGTTTCAAACACTATTATTGATACATTTGTTAAATGTTTCTTACATTTGAAGCGAAGATGAAGAGACTCCATCAATGTTTTTTTTCTTCACTTTACAATGGATTTTGTATTTTCGGATAAGTTATCGCTAGATCGTATATTTTGAACTAGTTTACAGCCGGCCTACCCTTGTTTGGTGGTGACAATAGATTTAACCGCGTACTATCAAGAATGATTTAAAGATGTACTACTACTAGGTGCGTCTTCTAAACATTTCTGTCAATTCAGATCCAATGTAAGCTCTATTTCTTGCAGATTAACAAACTTTTTTAGTCACCAGAATATACCTTGAATCTTCTGTATCCCTCCCTTTCGATAGCAATGACAATGTCCTGTATAAGGGGTGTTCTGCCGTATTGACTGTGGGCGGAATGAGACCTTAGACACGTGAATAAACGAATTAGGTTTAACGCATTTTGTTTACAAATGGAAAAAGCTGAGCTAGATGTAAAACTGATACAACTGTAAGATAGGGATCCGTGTGAACGAGCTTCTATATCGAGT
>JAUMHH010170659.1:0-16237 GCA_032359455.1 Chlamys rubida | reverse complement strand
GTCATCATTCTATTCCGTGTGACATCAGACTGATTCGCACTGTGAAAAATATCAATATTAGTGTGTGATCGATCATTTTTATCATTGGTCAGTTTGTGATCGATCATAGATATTGTACGTTGGTCAGTTTGTGATCGATCATATAAAAGTTTAACAACGGATAGGATAGAATCTTAATTATTGCGTGGTTTAATATTTAAGGCGTTTAATATACCCACTAAATGTGTATAATATCTCTCTTCAGACGCCGTAATTTGTTTTATAAATACAAAAAACAAAAACAAAAACAAACGATACAAATCTCCCTGTCATTTATAAGATATTGAAAGTACAATTTAAATAACTCCTGCAAAATGTTTTCTGCTGATAAGTAGACTTAGAACTACATTACTTGTTAAAAGAGTTTAAGAAGATTTGAAACAGTCAGCATTTTCCCTCCAATTTTGGAATAACTGAGAATTTCTTATCCATACAGTAGATTCAAACAAATTTTAAACTGTATTCCGTGCTTTAAATAGTTTCAATTTTAAAACCCACCTAACAACTGTCGTACTCCGTGAACCCTCCCCATAGACATGCCTTACCGACATCCTGTAGTCGGTACCTGACCACGCCGATGTTACACTAAAAAAAATCATCTGGCACGTGTTCATATTTTTAAAAATAAACAAATGACCATTCATAAACCCCATGTTTCGAAATCAGTGCGTCTTTAAATAGAATATAATAACCCATGAGAACCTCTCTCTACGTACATCGAGAACAGCCTATGATATCGTGTCATGTATGGCCTGACCAAGATAATGAATATTCATGAGGGTGCTCCGAGTTGGTAACCTTCCCATGTTTTATACCAATAGAGCATAGCCAACTGTCGACAAGGAAGGTTCAGAGTAAATTGTGATCGGTGATTTTAGTATTTATTCGAATGGGAATTATTTTACTGCAAATGATGTGGATGGACTGAAAATAGGTGATCACTTATATTTTGAAACGGCTTGTTTAATTGATACAACAGCGCCGTTCAGTTTCTAGATCACCCCACATCGTTGCCATTCCATCAACCGTTGCTACATATACGACAAGGGAGTGACCTACTGTGTGAGCAGGGAGGCTGTATATTCCAAGACCAGTTCGCTAGAAAAATCCGTTAAATTCTGAAAGGGTTAGAAAAATGAAGTACTTTTGCTGGCGAGTGGGACTAGTAACATTTCTTCTGGTTATTTCAAGAGTAGCATATGCTTCAGACGACGGTAAGTTGATAAAAAACACGAAACATGTTGTGTGCAAATGCGGTTACACGCCGGCCGGTGCGGCATGTTTTCAGATAATGTTTCTTGAAACATTCAAATTTGGTTTCTGTTACGTTTTTAATTTTTGTTCACATATTTTATTTGATACAGATTTCTGAAATGGATAATATTCTTGTTTTCACAGGTAACCCATGTCCTGAAGACCGATTTCACTGTGGCAACAACATTTGTATTTCTATGGATTGGAAATGTGACGGAACGTACGACTGTCAAGAAAGCCATGCCGACGAACTCGGTTGTGGTGAGTTAACATATAGTATATTCTTATTTGACGACCGTAATCCCCCAATATACGGCGAAACGTGATAACCTAAAATTTAGAACTTGTCAGCCTCTGCTGCATTGGCACTGCGTTGGCTTTTGCTTTATTTAGACATTGTCATCGTCTTAAAAAATATTTTGTCATTTTACCTAGACCAAGATGCACCGTATGAATTATATTAGGCCTATAGAGGAAGTGTTTTTATTTATTCACGCCCTCCTAAATTTATCAAAATACAAAATTATAAGCTACGTGTGTTATTGTCCCCATGAGGCAACACACGTATGCGTGTATGACCTTACGTTTATCTGATTGGTTGAAACTGCATCAGCTGAGGTCAGTTGAGAAATTTCCGCCAATGAAAATCGCTTGAACTGACACACCAGTGTGCTGTCATGGGTGACGGGAAGTTACACAGTAGGTCAAATGCTTCGAATACCTGACAAATGCTAAGGTTACAATATATATGTTTGCCGAAACTTCTTATTCACCGTTTCTAACGATTGAAAAGAATCATCGTCGGTCAAGTAACATCTAATATATTCTAGTAAATTGGGGAAAAACTTGGTTGTGTGCAAAACATCGTGACACGAAACATAATATTGATGTCTTGGAATACACCCACACACACAATATTTGAGGTTGTCTGTGGGGGGTTCTCTGCCTTTTATTCTGCATAATAAATTTTCAATACTCCGAATTAAGTAAATTTGAATAGTGAGTTAATAACTAAAAATAAGACATTACAATATCAAATTTGATCATGGTTGTTTAAATTATTAATAGTATGAGTCATAATTTAATTGATGGATGTAGGCATCATAAGCCTCCATGTCCAAACCTAAAATATACTATTGAGATTGATCCTTATTTGACGTAGACGTATATGCTAGATACATACCGATTGCATCCATACATAATTGATTTAATAATATTGGATTATGTTCTCGAGTGATATCACATTTGTATTAAACAAAAAGAAATATGATTTTAATAGTTCACGAAATGGAAAATTAAAACTAAATGTTAATGTGGGAATTTCAACATACGTTTCTGCACAAAATGTAGAGAAAACGGTTATTGAGCCTTTTGATAAATTTTTTAATCAGTCTGGCTCATCCGTATTTTTCAAAGGGACTTGTGAATTCGAAGTACAGCATAGACCCCTACAACAATTTCCAGTGCCTGTCACTTAGATTCAAAATTAGGGTTGAGGGTAATGGTCTCAAATCCAATATTGTAATTGACAGTAATAAAAAAGTTTGTATCTTCAAGACTAATTTATATATATATAAAATGTGGATTTGTTAGTCTATGTTGACTTTAAAGAAAACCCACTTTTTTATGATCCAATAGATTCCATTTAATATTTATAATTATCAATACAATCATACTAATATAGTAATAAGAATGCCATTATAATTCTGGGGATTGAAATGAAATTTTGAAAGTACAGAACTTATGTTATCATGTTACCCATTCAATTTGCAGCGTATAAAGCTTGCAAATCTGAAGAATTCAACTGTGGAAACAACACATTGTGTATACCTATCAGCTGGAAATGTGACCAGGATGCAGATTGCCCAAACGGACTAGATGAAACTGTTGATACTTGTGGTAAATAGCTTTCTTGTATTAAAATGTTTTGAGATATACTCGATAGCCTAGTATTGAAATTTTTTTTAAATGAATATTTTTAAATTTTTTGATAGGGCAGAAAAAAATCATTTCACCGTTCAGAATTTATGAATTAGTAAAATTACCACTGTCTACATACTATGATTTTGTTTTTTCCTCAGCAAACCCATGCAAAGAGGATGAGTTTAGTTGTGGTGATGGGAAATGCATTCCTAGCTTGTGGGTGTGCGATGAAATGAGCGACTGTTCGAGTGGCAAAGATGAACAGGGCTGTTGTAAGTGTTAGAAGCTTTTGACATTTGTAAAGAATTTTACGATATCATTTTAAAAAAGAAATGCGTGCATCTTAAATATTTCTTTATTAAAGAAATGTATCCTGCTTTTCTGGAGTAGCATGAAATTAATAATCGGTGATCAAATTCCTGTAATGATATGTAATTTAATGTGTAGTACATAAATAACTGTTGCATTTCTCAGCTGCCAAGACCTGTTCCAGTTTGGAGTTCCAATGTACAGATCACCAATGCGTTGCTGGAAATTGGCGTTGCGATGGGGACACTGACTGTCGAGATGGAAGTGATGAAATTGGTTGTTGTAAGTTTTCCATGAATGGTGGTTTTTTTTCTAAATTGTTGCATATGTTAAAGATTTAATGACAAAAACAAGTAAATTGAGTCTATTTCAGAAGTTTCTAAGTTGACATTTATAATGATAATGTGGATACATTTTATCAGGTTTTGTGCTTAATTTCAGCTCCAGTTGAAGACTGCTCTGGCGACCATTTTAAATGCAACAATTCTCAATGTCTACCTGAAAACTGGCATTGTGATGGAGATCATGACTGTGATGATCACAGTGATGAGTTTCGCTGTAATAAAAGCATTGTACCTAAATGCGAAATTGAAGAGTGGAATTGTGCTACCTCTGACCAGTGTATTCACCTGTCCTGGCGCTGTGATGGCGACAATGATTGTTTCGACGAATCTGACGAAGTCAACTGTAAGTTTAGCAAACCTTTTCTGTCTCGTGTATTCTGAATAATAAGTTGTAATGTTGTTGAAGTTATATCAAGTCCATAATTTAGTACACTAATTTCAACAAATACACAGTCACTTATCAATACATAAATACCAGTGTGAATGGTTTTTAATTTGAAATGGTGCCAAGTTGCCAATTTATCAGCGATCATGTGGTGTACAATCTTAACAGATTTTAGATATACAGTAAGGTATACATTCCATCATGGTAGGCATTGTCTATTTAATTCCCACTGTTATTTAAGGATTAAATATGAATAAAATTATAATGGCAAAAGAATTTCAACTTCTGAAATAAAAAAAAGAACTCCACATTTGAAAAGTTTCTTGCTCTTCTTCAAGGTACTCGCACTTGTGCCAGTAATGAGTTCAAATGTGACAACAATCAGTGTATCAACAGCATTTTGCGATGTGATGGAGAAAATGAATGTACTGACGCATCTGATGAAGCAAACTGTCCAAAGAGTAAGTTATTTTATTTTCAGATATTTATAATCACAAATATATTGGCAAACTTTTAATTCAGTGATTTAATTGCATGTTAAATTCAGCATCAGATGTTGGATGGATTTAAGCTGCTCCAGTACAAGAAGATTCCTTTGCTCCCTATTGTCATATTGTTAAAAAAAAGATAAAAAATCCAAATAAAATTATTGGACACCACTTTTAACACATTGTCATGTTTGTTATGACATTATCTATTTAATTTTTTAGCCTGTGACAACACGACTCAGTTTGGTTGCCAAACTGAAACCGGATTTCAGTGTCTCCCTGCAGAGAAAGTGTGTGATGGACATGACGACTGTTTGAATGATGAAGATGAGTGGAAATGTACAACTGGAGGTGAGTTATAGATTTCAAAATGTCTAGTCTGTTAAAAAACCTGTCAAATTTCAGTATTATGTGACAATATTAATGTGAAAAACAGTGATTCAACTAGTCTTGGTGTATGGGTCCCTTCCTGCTTTATTGTTGTTACAATTGGTCCCATCTTGGTAAATTTTCACATCTCTATGAATCCTATAAAAAACCAAGGTTTATAGGGCAAGGCGCTCGCTAAATTTATATATATATATCAATTTTGAATTGACTGACAAAATTTCTCAAGTTCACAATTTGCACATTACTGAAGTGATGAACTAATGAAGTCAGTTCCTGTGAGACTATAAAATCCAGATATCATAAGCATTACTGAACATACAAGATTGAAAGTACATTATTTATTGGTTTTTTTAATGCTTCTGCATGAAGATACAACCGAGTCTTCTGGTAGGTTTGATCAAGAGAATAGTGTTCTACTGTTGTACTGTTACTAGAGTAGTAGATGTTGTGGACAAAATTTTAAAAAATCAAAAAAATCTATTATTTGGATGTATTTTGTGTGGTGTAATTTTAGTGTTGCAAAATTTGGTGATTTCATTTTGTTTATTAATAATTTACTGTTTGGTTGTTTAAATTTAAATTTTATATATGTAGAAGAAAATCAAGCAAAGTTTTACGTTGTCAAATTACTCCCCAACACCCATCCTTGTGTCTTTTAGTTTTTTATGTACCATTTAATTCTGTTTTAAGTCTGTTTTACTTTTAATAAAAGACGTGCTTTTTAACCCTGTATAATAAAGGAATGCCCAAAAGTTTTATTTTCATTTGCATCTGTGTATCTTTTGATGTACAAGTTTATGTTAGGAGCAGACATATAAGGCTCTGAAGTAGGATAGTGGTTTATTTTAAATGATTAGGCTGTTTTTCTTATAAAATGTGAATGTATTTAATAAAGTTGTTGTAAGATAATGTCGTACAGTTTTTCTGAAAACTTTTGTTACACTGACAATGCAACTTACCAAAGCGAGATACAGAAAACATAAATTAATGTCTTTAACCAAAGAGAAAAATCAGAACACATTTCAGTAGACCAAAGAAACCATTTTGTAATACTTTTTTTCTTTTTTTAAAAAAAAAATGAAATCTATTTTGTCGCAGAATTTTGGATTCATCATTTACAGAAGATTAGTTTGATTGACTTGTATCTATCAACTTTAAAATCTTAATTTCAGTTGATCCATGTCTGGAGCATAATGGTGGATGTGCTCAAAAGTGTGTCAAGATGTTCCGTAGTGAGTTCCGTTGTGAATGTTTTGATGGATACAGATTAGATGGAAACAGCTTATGCGAAGGTAATTTGACATTACTGAATTGTAAAATTTTGCATCATGCTCTGACAGTAGATGTTCATAAAAAAACGAAATATTATTAAGAAGTGACTTGATGAATATAGAAGGAATTTCCAAAAGTAACAATGTAAAAAGATAGGGAAGGAAACAATTTTACAAAAAATGTGGTTCTTTTTATATATTTGTGAAGATAGAAATTAGAATATATTTTGGGAAATGTACTCAGATGTAACAGTTGTGTAATAGAGTAATATGTGTAATTTTACAGATATTAATGAGTGTGAACCTGAGGATGGAAAACAGAAGGTGTGTTCCCAGGGCTGCCTAAACCACAAAGGAGGGTACAAGTGTAGCTGTATTGAAGGATACACTCTGGATCCCCATGGATTCTGTCGTGTAAATGGTAAGCATCATAACTATACAAGATACATATTCCACATAACAGGAAAAAAAATCTTTTCATCTAAGCAATGTTTACCTGGATATTGAAAAGCCTTTTATGTTTTGTGCTTGGTTTTCCTGAAAATGTATTAAATAATGATGTTGAGTTGTAAAATTTCATTTACTTTGACAGGTATACGTCCTCACCTGTTAGTGGCCAACCGCTTTGACATCCGTACATTGCAAGTAGACACATGGTGGGAGCAGACTGTCCTCGAGGACCTGACCAGTGCTGTGGCAGTAGACTTTGACTATAATGATGGCTACCTCTTTTGGACCGACATCACCAAAGAACAGATCTTCCGGTACACTTTTTGTAACCTTGCCTTTGGTGACTTTTGAATCCTAAACCATTTTCTCCACAATCATTTGGGATATAGGAAATTCATTTATGATCCGATCATTTTACTATATTTCTTTATTCAAAAGTTGCTTTAATTATATCTGTATCAAAAGTTGAGATTATAATATGACATAATAAAAATGAAATATAGTTTACACAGCTAATTATCTAAAATGTCCAATTTTTGAATTTTACAGTGCCAGGAAAATGGCCAATGGTTCTGCAGTTGATGAGCAGGTCATTGTAACTGAAAATGTGAAGACCCCAGATGGCATTGCTGTGGACTGGATATACAACCATGTGTATTGGACCGATGCCAAGTTTGACAAAATTGAAGTAATGAGCTATGATGGCCAAATGCGCAGAAACCTTGTCACAGAAGGTTTGGATGAACCACGTGCCATTGTTGTTGATCCATTGGAAGGGTATGCATCATACTTTCTAGCTTATTAGTATTGTAACCATAGGCAGGGCAATAAAGAGTGTTAAATTTCATAACTTTTATTTGAATATTTGCGCTCAATTCTCTGTAGAAAAATGAAAATTATGCATCGATTGAGTTCATTTCAGATTTGTATGAACAAGAGTGAATTAACAAAACTTTTTGATTTGTTCAACTTGTAGATGGATGTACTGGACTGACTGGGGAAAGAAGCCTATGATTTCCCGTTGTGGACTTAACGGAAAGCACCAGAGTGTTATTGTTGAAGAAGGCATTGAGTGGCCAAATGGTCTTACAATTGGTAAGCAATGAGGTGCAAATTATCCTTTTGACTTTGTCAAAGTTATTTGTGATTTACAAGTAATGTACATGTAATAGATACTTTTAAATTTCACATCATATGAGAAAACAATGATTATAGCTTTATTGAGGTTAATTTAGTGTAGAATTCTTCGAATAAATTTAACATTTTTTGCACTATATAATTTTGCATATATTGTGGTATTTTCAGATTACGTTGATCATCGCCTGTTTTGGATAGATGCCAAGTTAAAGTTGATCAGGTCTGTTGATACCAATGGTGGATCTCGCTATACAGTTCTTCATGATGCCCAAAGCATCATCCATCCATTTGCAATCACCGTGTTCGAGGATGACCTGTACTGGACTGACTGGAAAGCTGAGTCCATTCGCACAGTGAACAAGTTCAGGGGCGACGGATACCACCAAGTTGCCATTGGCCTTCACTCCCCCATGGATATTCATTTCTACCATGAAAATGTACAGAAAAATGGTAAGCTTTGTCAAAATTTTGTATTTTTGATTGACATTGTTCGGTGAACAAAATTACTCGACTCTACAGACATAAAATACCTGTTATTCTATCATTAGTTAAAATGTATCCCCCAGAAACATTGCAAAAACAAAAACTTTTTAATCCTTTGATAATAAAGTTGTCATTTATAAACACATCATATTTTATTTTCTTCAGGCACCAATCATTGTGGCAACAACAATGGACAGTGCAGTGATTTCTGCCTCCCATCTCCTCAGGGAGACCAGGTGCCGGACGATTCTGATAAGACAAACGGATTCAGTTGTGCTTGTCGCAATCTGTATAAACTTGATTCTGACCAAAAGACATGTGTGTCAGCAGATATTGTTGGTAAGTACAAAGAATTTATGTCTAGTTTTAGATGCTTGTTGATATTTATTCCGGAACTTGAACTAACTTTGATTAATGAAATTAATTTTGCAACTTGATTATTGAAATTCTAATCAACCTTTTGTTATTGTATAACAATATTTAATAACTGTTTTAAGATTGAATTTTATTTCTTGGACATTGAATGACGACAAGTATTTAACCATATATATGATAGTTGCAAAATTCGTTTGTCATTGATTCTGTTATGTTAAAGTGGTGTGCATTTTTCAAGATCATATGAACTTGAGAGGGGAATGGAAATGAGGGATTTTTCAATTATATCAGCAATCTCCAAACTAGCGAGATCAATGGTAATAATGAAACATCGATAACACACGAAGTTCATGAGATCATTTGTTTCTTAACTTTTTTATTTAATAGCCAAGATTCAAATACTTAATGTGACATTAAAAAGTTGAAATAGTCATTTGCTAAACCACTTGGAAGTCTGTTCATATACAGAAGGGGACAGGGAGGCACTTTTTTTCTGACCCCCACCACCTATGATCCTTTTTACGGTGGCTATAATCAATTGTAAGGGCCTCCTTCCCCCATATACAATTTTCATATCGAGAACTGCCTTAATAGGTAAAGTCATTAAATCATTGTTATGTGTAGAAGTTTTTACCGTCGTAGGGTTTTATGGTTGAACACCAAGAAATGTTATAAAGAACAATTATTTGTGCCCGTTAAAGTTTGAATCTTGGCTATTAAAATGTTGGGAACCTCGTCACACCTATCAATACCTTTGTAGTGCTAGTTTTTGTGTACTCAGCAAAGCTTGTACTCCTGACTGCTAAGGTTTTGTTCTCTTGCTAGCCTTTTGAAAGATAATACATTGGAATTTGTTACTTGACCTTAAAGAGATTTAAAGGGACACTTAAAAAAGAAATATGTGAAGAAATAAAGAAATATGTGAAGAAATATTTTTTTTATTTAAAGTCTAAATAAAAATGCAAAATGTAGTTCAAAATGATCTCAACATATCTGTATCCAGGATAAGGGGCTATATTTATAAGACCACCCATTCTTGTACTTGCATGATGTAGATCATAATACTTAGTAGGTAAAAGAGATCATTATTGACGAGTTAACAATGAAGAAAATGTTGGATTTTTTTTTAGAATTATGCATGCATGTCCCTTTAACAGGAAAAAACAAATTTGTTTGTATTGTTTTCACAACTGTTTCAGCAACAAAGCATTTCCCTTATCGGTGTAATTTTAGGCTTCCAAATGAAAGTCGATCTGGCCTTTAATTGAGGCAAAACTTTTTTGATAATAAAACGCTTGCATAAAGCATGACTAAAATAAGTTTGGCCCTACAAACTGTGCATCAGTATTTCAATTTGTGAAGGCATACAATAAAATAATAAGATAAGGGAAGGCTTTGTAATACAGTTTGCTGAAGTGTTTTATACTAACCCGGTAACGGCATGCCCTTTTGTTTCACAGACATATCAACCCCTACTCCATCACCTATACCTACTAGTACTAAGAATACTACTGCTACTAGAACTACTGAATCACCTAATAAAGTTCCTGTGTCAAATCATGGTAAGGACTATTTCAGCAAAATTCAAATGTTGATTCTGTAAGGAAGTAGTGTGGTGATGGGATTTGTTTATGTCTTCAAGCTCCTGTTTTAAAATGGTTCTGATGGGATCTTGGGTGCCTAGCATGTTGGATTTTGTACAAACTGCATAGAAAGTTTATTTAACTTTTCAAAGTTGAAAATCAGAATTTTCCAGGCGACCTTACCACGGCTGCAGTTGCTTGTTTTTCAAATACATTTACATGTAAAGTTCATTATAGCATCTAGATAATGATTTTCTATTTCAGGTAAGATATAATGAAACGAGTCTTAAACGTTCTTATTCTAGTGAGCCTATTCACGGCAAGCTAAAACAATAGCTTTGGAAGGTTCATAGTCGCGCATGAAATGTTAACTCGCTTTTTTATGGCATGCCAGACATTTATAATGATGACCATACCTTGATGTGTATACATCATCTGGGGAGTTGCATAGCCGCCGATCCATTGAAAAGTGATATTAGAACATCTTCATTGATATTGGTCATAAGTAACAGTACAAACTAATCCACGGTCACTGAATAACAAAGAAGTAATGTGATAAAATACTACATGTAGTACTAATAGTTTAACCGTACTGCATCTGTATCTATAATAACTAATAGCATACTCAATACTTGTCTATGCCAGTTTAGTCATATTAATGTTTTCCAATTTGGAATAAGAATTGGTGTAAATATTACTGGTAATATTCACAAGCTTTCTTTGATAAACTGTGCTGACAATATCAAGTTTATGCTGTAGTTTGCAAACTGACTATATATGCATGCTGAAATTGGAATGCTTGGTATTAATTATTTGCAATGTTCTTGCAGCATGTAACAATTTAAGAAAGAATGTGATATTTAAAATACACAAAAGAAATGCAAGAAGATTTTAAGATTGGTATAATCATGTATTGACATGTTTGTATTGTTTACTTTTAACAGTTACTACTGCTAGACCAAAACCAGTTTCTGGAAAACCAACTACTGCGAAACCCAAGCCAACTACTGCGAAACCTGTTGTTACTACTCAGGTCCCAGAAATAACCACCCAAGGAGCCTACACCGTTATTGTTCCTACTTCTCAAACCAACAAGACTGACACAGGCTCTCCTTCTATACAAGATTCCGGAGAGAAAGTTGGGCTCATTGCTGGCATAGTAATAGCTGTAGTATGCGTCGTCTTACTTATCATAGCAGTTGCAGGATTCATCTTCTACCGGAAGTACACAAACAGGAATATCAAGAGCATGAACTTTGACAACCCTGTCTACAGGAAAACAACAGAGGACCACCAGTTCATCATTCCATATGGCAACCGAGATAATCAAAATAGGAGGGACAACAGTAATAATCCGGTAGGTACACCTTTCATATTTGTATTTATTATATATTTTCATGTATTTTTTTATATTTGGGGGGGGGGATTTCATGAATACTTATTTCTTTATCCTTTACCGGATAAATGTACACCAGGTAGTAATATTTGCTTTTTCTCTCTTTTCAGGCATTACAACCCCTAACGAAACATCCAGAAGTATAATGAAAGCACAATAATAGGGAAACAAATTTAAAACATTGTGATCAAATTGGTTACACATTGGATTGTTGCTCCGTGACAACTCCAAAAGCAGTAATTGTTGGATGAATTCCACCAAATCCATCAAAAATGTGAAAAGTGACTCGTCATCCATTCACTTTCTTCAAGGCAGCTATTATTTTCATGTGCAAGTAATTAATTGCATGACAGTTCCATGAACTGGTATTCTGAACAAAAATGCTACTTGAATGAACAAACAAAAGAATAAACTGGGAGACAACACCACTTCAGCGGTGGCAGGGAGTTCCACTTCCTGTTGGAATCAGGTTTGGCATGAAATTACAGTGCTTGAACTGATGGCTATCGGGGTAATCTTCGGCCTTTGACAGCGAGGTAGATACCTATATGGGATGAGGTAGATATCTATATGGGATGAGGTACCCGGTAGATACCTATATGGGACGAGGTAGATATCTATATGGACAGACTGTTTGTGAGGTGTCATTATGGCCAACATCCAAACACCTGAGTGATGCTTACCTGACCTTGGAACACGGACAAATAATTAAAAAAAGAATAAAAGAGAGAATATGATCTGAACCACAACAAGGTGTGTGACTTGCACGACCTTGTGGTTTAACTGTTAAGCATTGGAGTTGGATGCCAAAGAATCTGAAATATATGTTCCGTAGAGGGATTTTTTTTCAAGAATTTCTCATAAGCCCTACAACATAGCTTTTTTGTTCAGATATTTTGTTATAAAACTGAACTGTTTCTTAAGATAGATGATCTGAAACTTTTATTTGGACACACAAACATTCTTGCTTGCTAGGTTACAAAATAATGGATCTGATATGTAGTACAGTCAAAAGTATCGGTCCTACTCTATTTCATACTCGTCTTTTGACAATGTTTTTATGAATAATGCATTTTTAAAAAAAATATAATTTCATTCTATTGATCATTTCTCATATTAAACAGGCATTCAAATGATAAAAGTCATATTATATTCAGAATTTAGCTGGAATTTTAAGGAAGTCTATGAAATTTAATGCAAATGTTACATTTCAGTCCCCACCTTTTTTCTAGCAGTTGTATCTTTACCCACCATGATAATGTATGTGCTTGAAAAAAATCCTGAGTGCTTTAGCATTTCATGAATAGGTGCATTCCTTGTTTAGAGGGATTCTCTTTATTTCTCTCCTATATTTTCCCACGTGTACTAGTGACTATTTTTGTTGAATGTTCGTACTGTAGTGTATGTGGAGATTTATATTTGTGCTACACATTGTTATTTATTCTGGTTACAGAGAATGTGTTTGACTTTATTTTGTGCAATTATGAAAAGTTAATTTCTTGTCATATTTATTTAAATATCTCTGCTTAATAATGTTTTTCTTCAGTTCTGATTATACAAAAACTTCTCTGACTGTGTAAATGTGATAAACATACTATTATTTTCATTTTTAGTTAGCATGATAAGCTCTATTAGCAAGAGATGAACTGTGAAACTATATTTTTGCTTTGACATAGGGTTGAATTGTGTAACATCTTTATCTTTCTCAGCAAAAGGTCTTTGTCTTTGTATTTTCATGACTGATTTAGTCTATTATGCCGAGTGCTTAGCTTGTTTATGTACATATGCGAATAAATGTGAATGTATATATTGGTGTAAATCTGACAAAATGTTGCGGTTGAAAGAGAATGCGCGTATTGATGTGTTACAATGCTATAGAGTAAATGTTAAAGTCCCTATAAGAGACAATGCAAGTCTGTGATTGATTGTAGAACTCTGATTGAAATTGCAGTGCTCATCTTTCGAGATATTTGGGTTGTGCAGTTTCAATAACCGATATTTAATATTGTATGAATGGATGCACTTTTTAGGTGCTATGTTTATTTGGTCTGAATGGGTACTACCTAGAATGTGGACCTGGGAGTTCTAGTGGTACGTATCACCAATACCTGAAGGGAGTTGCCAGGTAGATAGTAAAACCTGTTTATAATGAGATTCCACATCAGTGTTTGTCGTCATCAATAGAAAGGACTATAATGGGGTTCGAAAATGAGTTTGCACAAAATGCAAATTAGATGATTGTTCATTTTAAATGGGTTTTACAGCTGTATCACAGTATGTTGCTTCATCATGTACGATTTTTTACTTTGTGCCAAACATACAAGTAGAAAGAAAAGTCAACGCTTAAGTCTGTTCTGGATCAAGCATGTTGAGTATATTTTATGCTCATGCAGGATTTTATGTATGAAATCTGTTTAAGAAAACATAAACATGAAATTCATCAGTATTGAACGTCAATATTATCAGCTTCCTGATGTAAGCTGGGCTCAAAAAGTGTAAGATTTTATGTTCAGTGGATAACTGTAAAAATGTTGGTGTAAACATGTATATAAACAATTCGACGCTTTGTGTTATAAAGCAGTAGGTTAGATGTAAATATTAGCTTGAGAAAGTATCAAAGTTGCTTTGTAAATTTGCTTGTACATAGTCTGAATGTTGTTAAAAGTTGTTCCAAAAGTGAAGGAATGGAGGACTATATTAAATGATGGAGCGATTGTTGAAGGGGAAATAGTAATCCTGTACTGTAATCATGGACCGAATGATTGTTGTTTCATGTTTTCATCAGATGTGTAAGTGTGTTTGGGTTGTAGGAAATATACCACAGAGAGAGAGACAGTTTGATTGCATGTGTGATGGTATCATTCCTTTCATTCTTTTATCAGTTGTGGACCAGTTTTTACCCCCCACCCCCTCTTCACCTTGTCATTGTCAGATACTACTAGTTGATTGGTCTTTGCTTCTCCTACATCAATATAGATTTAGAGGAATGAGTACAATCGACTATAGAAATGGTATAGAAACCCTGTTTCTGTTCTCTACACATATCAGCACAGTAACTGCCTCTCAGCTTCAAACCTCTACCACACCTCCTCTGCCACATCAACTCAGTGTACATATCCATTCTCCCAGCAGATACAGAGGTGTTCCAACCCCTGTCTAAACATGCTTTTCAAACCGATCTTCTCACTTCCACATTGAATCTCGTGCATAAACACATAATTAACACTTTTTCAATGTTAGTTATGTTTATATACTATATACATTCCATTTGTATCACGCATCGTACAGTTCATAGCCATTCCCGTGCTTTATCAACCAAAGGTGAACAAAATACATATAACTTTTCATAACTTTAGTAGCTTGGAATGTGTACTAGGCTGTCTAGTCTTGTGGTGGTTAAATGATGCTGACAAAATGATAGAAGGTTTGATACTATCAATTGAGAGACGAGAGAAAGTGTCTGGTTGTCAACATGATAATATTTCATCCATTGTGATAGAGAAAGGACATGGATGTATTTATAGGTAAACAAGATGTGCATAAATGCAGATTGAATGTTGATGTTGCTTGAAATACATGATGTAATTCAATCGACAGAAAATAAAATCTAAGAAATAAAAAAAAGTTTGTGTTTTAATATTTCATTTCAGAAGCTAATTAAGTCTACTACAGCTGTATGTTGAACCACTGATGTGAACCATTTCGTCAGAGACAACTATATACTTCATTATATGTCTCTGGTTTCGTGTATTATATATACTCTGTAATTTTGGAGTTCTTGTGGAGTCGAAATTATCTTCACAACAAAATAAGAATAATCAGGGAATTATACTATCCAAGTACGTGGTATATATGGGTCTAATCATGCTGTGTAATACAACATTTTCGTGTTTGTTCTTGAATTTCAAAATGAATTAATTTTAAAATATTTATGTTGCAAATGTTTCAGAAAATCAATTGGAGATATCTCCTTCAATTCTCTAAATGCATCACGTTATGGCTTGTTCGTAAGTAGTTTGAATTGTCTGCAGCATTATGGAATTTTACAGTTGGAACAGAGGTCATAACACCCGTTAGTTTGTCCTCGCCAGGACACGATTGACGAGCCTAATAAGTAGGTCACAAAATGTGTTTTTTATTAAGGAATTCAAAAGATCAGACATTTCGGTTAAACTGGTGTTGTTGTGTTCGATTATATGCTAAGTCGTTTTGTTTACAAAACACGACCAGTTGTGTTTTGTTTGTTATTACCCCGGGTTTCCACATAGGTGGTGGGCACGTCTGTAAAAATTTTTTTTTTTGAATATATAAAACTAGAAAGGTGAGGAACTCGGCCCCTACCAGCGGCTGGCAAAATTGAGGTAATTTTGTTTGAAGTGTCACAGAAATTTCATCCGCTAAAATCCTTCC